>JAQIVZ010000039.1:0-145296 GCA_034700945.1 Arrhopalites spinosus
AAAGAAGTTAGAGTTGCACAGCGATTACATTTTTTACCCACAAATCCATACACTCATTTCATTGACCGGGTCCTTAATTCCAAATTCTTTGTTTAAATTGTGGCACGTGAATTGAACTGTTTAGAGTCAAGTAGAAAAAAAATTGTTACAAATAAAATTAAATGGAGGAACCAAAGACAGTTCAAGTAGAGAGACATTGAACAGTGTACAAAATTTATAGAGAGATAGCCAAACTTAATTTGAGAACCTAGAAAAAAGGAGGGGAAATTATATGACTCAATGAAAGAGAGAGAGAGAGAGAGAAGGAAACGGAAGTAGTTTTTGTTGATATTGAGACTTTTACTTTTTATTTCACAACTTTGTAACACGTGCAAATTGCCTTTGGGCTATTAAGTTAACCACGTGTAAACGAAAAAAAGTTTTTTTTCCACTTGTACAATAACGAATAGTACACAGACTGTCACTTTCAATTTCGCTGAAAACTTGAGGCCATATGACCCAATCCACTCTAAACTTGACAGACGGGGATAATAGAAACGGGGATCATTATGTGACATAAATTAGGAACCATTTTAGATTAACTTATTTTTATTTACAAAGACAAACTCAAATAAAACATTTTACCTATTTCTTACTTAATATTTTAAAAGCTTCTTTCTATATTAAAATATTTTTTTTAAAAGAAAAGTAATTTTATTTGATATATATGAGGCACTCTCTTCAAAAATGGAAAAATGACTGTAAAATTATACAAACAAACTCAAAATCTTGTATAAAATATTTGTCAAAACATTTTGTCTTTTTATGAAAGTTTGGGGCTTTAAATAGCCTCAAAATAAAAATGGCAAAGTATGATCAAATCAGAGAAATTTTCTTTGTACAATTCCCAGTAGAATGCTCATGACACACTTTGAACAAATTTTATAGATTTTTCTTTGAATGTACATACATCCTTTAGTTCTCTTTTTGTGAAGCAAGTCGTAATAAAAATTTGTGTGGAGTCTTTTTAGTCAATTGAAAGAGTTGTCACCACAATGGAATGTACGTATGAAGGACGACATGTAATAAAGCCATACATTTGTTTTGTACACACACTCCATTTCCGTCCTCTTCCTCAGCCGTCACAAGAAGAAGAAATTAATTAACGCCATAAATAACATGCTCCCTGTAGAGAAAAACACTTTCGCTCTCTTGAGCTAATCAACTTGGTGGTCTCAGTAGCACATTTACAATAACACAACTAGAGTCAAATTTAACCCCAATTTATTTTTAAAATGCCAATCTTTATCACAATAATTAAAATTCACAAAATAATTTAAATTAATATTGTTTTTCTAAAATAAATAAAAGAAATATAATTGACACTAAAAAAATAAAACTATCTGAGCCAAATTAATTTAGAATCCCCCAAATTTTTTAGTCTACTCAAACTCCACTCTACTGTTGAAATGGAGAACTGGGGTGGAAAATGCAACAAGTTATTTTTTTCCCAAGATATAACACTATATGTTATGTACATACCATGATAGTTGGGATTTTTTTTTGATTTATGCATAGTTTTGATAAAAAAAAAGAAATAAAACCCTTAAGAAATACTTTCCCTGTCTCTTTGAAGATTTTGTGAAGAGATTTTTAATGAATTTCAGTCTCTTTGAATTAGAGACTTATAAAGTAATTTTTCCTAGTAATACACAAGACCCAACTATAGTCAAAATGAAGGGGAGAAAGAGAGAGAGAAGGAGAAAGGAAGTGAAAGGATTGATTTAAATTAAGTTGACGCCTAAACGGTGTGACAAAGAAAGTGGAAAGATTTAATCTACCGGAAGATTTCCCATGCAAATATTTCATGTAAAAACGGAAGCCTAAAATCTTCTTTAGAAATTCTCTCTTTTTTCTATGTTAGTAGTCAAAACGAGTACAAATATCTCCAGCCCCACCACTCTAAACATTTTCCTGTGGGCTTCCCTCTCTTTCTCTCCTTAATCTCAAAAGCCAAATGGAAGGGAAAAGCATATTAATAAGCCTTATTATAAGAAAAGAGATCATTACAATGTTTTTGCATGCATATAGCCAATATTATAGTAGCCACCAAATACCATTTTGGATATAAAGTTACATAATGTACCAAAACAACAAAACTGTCTATAGATTAGACCATTTCCTCCCGGCCATAGAAGATTATGCCTACCAATGGAATGGATACAAGAAAAAGTGGAAGAGTGCGTGACTTTGGGGACGCTTCTCTACATACATCACGACTGCATCCTTCAAAGTCAATAAACACAAGAGTCGATGATCCCCTGTAATTTATTTTCCTTTTCTATCTCTTTCCGCATCTCCAAATAACACAAGCCGAGGATCTCCATAATTTCAAGAGTTATCTATCTTTATCTTTTTTTATATATGTACATAATGTATATACACATAAGTCAAACTCTATGGAGATGAAGAATATAAGAGTCAGTGGAGAGAAATAAAGGTGCAGTTAAAAAAAACTCATATAATACACACAGCCATTACAGACCAACGAAGAAGCATCCGGCAGACAAATATCCCCATTGATCATTTTACTTTTCTTCAATATTCACAGGCATTTTCTCCCTTTCCCTTTCCATTGTTTTCCAAGGCACAAAGTTTTCTTTTGACAAATTATCCAGTTTACAAACACTTTTTCCAGGACCAAGTTCCCTCCTCTATTTTTTTAGCTTGATGGAGAAACATGGAAATCCCATTAAATCTAATCTGGATTCTAGATATTGTCAATCAATTCTATCATAATCTTCTTCTCCTTGTAACTTAAGACCACTTTAATACCCCTCACACTCTTCCTCTTTTTCTTTTGTACACTGAAGAGAAAGCAAGACAAAAAAAAGAGACAATTTCTCCATTTTGTCCTTGTCATTGAAAAGAAGAGAGAAATTTCATTACAATTCTTTACACTAAATCTAATTACATTTTATCTCTCTAAATCTTTACACGCGTAAGATTAATTTGGAGATTTTTATATTTATTTGTATAAAAAAGAAAGAGAATTAATTAATCAATTGAAAATCCAGCTTACCCAAAGCAAGTTCACAAGAAGGACCAAAAAAAGCATGGACTTTGTGAGAGACAAGGGCTCTCATGGCTTGCATGGGAGATAAAATATTATAACACTCGGTGTCACGATAATCCACATTTATTTGATAACCGGGTAATATATTCTCTTGAATTACCCGACTCCAACTCATCATCATGGCTGGCCCTGTGTACATAATTGAGGGCATGTATTTTGCATCTTGTGGTAATAAAATGTACACATTTAATTCATTCACACTTTTATTTTTTTCTTCTCCCGTCTCTAATTTAAATTTTAATGGAAATGGATGAGTTGAATTTGAGTAGCCAATCATCCAACCAAGAAAACAGAGGGTTAGTCCAATACAAACTATGTTCCATTTTAAATTACTTGACCTCATTAAATTCTCCATTATATAAATAATTTTTTCTTCTTCTTGTTTTTTTTGTCAATTATATTCAAAGTATTATTCTTTGATGTCAAATTTTTTGAACATTTATTTTTATCCTTTTCATCTTCCCCAAACTGGAATCATTTCCCGTCACTTGAGAACACTACAGAAGAGAGAGAGAGAGAGAGAAGAGTATCATTTTATTAGAAATGGTTTATTGTTTCACTGCATATTACACAATATTTTTGTCACTAATTAAAATTATATATCACACAACACACACACACACAAAATCCGGCCCTGTCGTTACAGAGATGGGAGAAGGGACTAATGAAAATGAGAGAGGAGGGAAGGTAAGGGCCGCAAAAACGTTGATGACATTTAGTGATTTGTGACTCGACATAAAGGCTAATTATCTGTTAGTAGAGCCATAAAGTGTGTCTCTGGGTGGCAATAATACTTTTTTCACTTTGGAGAGTTCCACTTCTTGTACATGTCAATATATATATATATGTATATATATATCACAAGCTCAATTGCTTGGGGGGTTTCGTGTCAATAGTTGGCCATGTTGGTTGTCTTATCATTTTCTCTTATGATTTCACTTGGCCCTATACAAATACATGTAGAGGAATATCCATTATTTATTTCCCCCGCTAATTGTATGGTCTATACATATCCATGATTTTACTTCAATAAAAAAAAGAGAAGAGAGCCACACAAAATGATTAACGAAGAATAAAGGACTCGTCAGTAGGATTTACTCAATGTAATAAAAAAAAATGACACCATGTGTCACCCCACAAAAAAATATTTTTTCCTCTAATTTTCACTCTCAACACCTGCCCCCACTATAAACTCTCAACTATTTCCTCTCCCATGTGGATTTCTTTTATCGTCATACTGTTGAAAAATGGATGAGAAGGGAGAAAAGAAGGAGTTAAAAAAGGAAAAAATTGTGCAATTTTCTAGATTATTGAAGTCAATTATCAATTAATATGTTTTTAAAATAAACTTTAATCTATTTTGCATGTTATAGTAGATACCACATAGAGTATATAGACAAGGTGATTGGCGCCATATAAAATTAGATAGAATAAAAATTCATATTATTTAATCTCTATTGTCTACATACAATACATGGACATGGAAATGGAGATATACCGTCATTCTTTATCACATTTAAAAAAAATTAAAAGGGAGTACACAATTAGTGATAGTATAATTATGTAAAAATAGATCAGTTAACTAATTTTTTTATGTGGAGCACAATCCTCCTTTTGTGTCACAAGTTCCCTCTCTTTTGTGTTGTGGAATTGTGTATTATATTAAATGAGATTAGTGAATTTTGTGTACAGTCACTTGTTGGTCATACTGATAGAGAGAGAGAGAGACTCATAAGAATGGCGTTATATCAGTCTGACCAGGTGTTTAGTTTGAACGTTGACAACAATGTTTGTACACTCTATCAGCACACTCAGACCTGTTGATTGATTGGAAATAGTTGATTTTTTTACATGAACCAAAATGCCAAGTTCATTGATTCCTCCCACATCATCTTCACTTTTAATTTTTTTTCAATGGTTTATCCACGTTCACCTTTATTTATGCTAATACAGAAATTCTCTTTTGTAGACTCTGTCTTGCCCACATGTATTTTTATTCTCTTGATCATCCCACCCTCAAACTACATCTTCTTCTGTTAAGTTTTCATCACACACACTCTCAACTGTCAAATTGAGTTAGATTAGTTAGGAAAATAAAAACTTGTCAATTAGTAATTAATGAAGATTCTCTTGAACAAGATAAAGAGAGAGAGAGAGAGAAGAATGTACTTGAGACAAAAAGGAATTGGAGGGAGCACAGATTGTAATAGAGATGAGCAGGTAGTTTGACGTAAACTAAAAAGTGGGAGATCACCACCACAACCAACTTTAGTTGGTGTACTGATATATTAGCAAATTGTAGTGAGGTGGTGGTTAGTCTGATGTGTGTGTGTGGAGGGGAGGATAGTGCGCTAAACTTGTAAAAGTTGTTCTGGTCCTCTTCTCGTCCCTGTCTTGTGTGTTGAGATAGACTCTTATATGTTGTTGTTGTCCTCTTTTTTGGCTTGCCGGCGGTCGTTGTCTTTCCTATCTCACTGTCTCCCTCCCTTTCAGTTTTTCAGTAGAAACAGAGAGAGGAAAGGAAGATTGAGGTCTAAACTCTTTTCTCTCTTTTAGTTAGTTCTCGCTTGCGTCCACAGGCCACGAATTTCACTTTCCGACTGCTTTAACTGAACCGATTCATCACTCATCGTCTCATGCATTGCAACGTGCACAAAACTCAAGTCTGTCATGGTCTTCATGGCACCTCGTCTCATACCTCTCTCTCTCTCTCTGTGTATGAAGGAAGAATGGTACAAAAACTCACGCTAAACCCAATTCAGTTTCGACTTTTTACACCACAAAAAAGTTACACAACTAAAGCAACCACCCTCTCTCTCTCTGTGTGCATGTACATTTCCCTCTTTTTTTAACTTGTTATATACTGTGAACTATTTACTCATTTTGTCTAAACGGAAAAAGGGTATGAAATAGTTCAAACAAGTTGAATATAACCCAAAGAAAAGGAGGACCATGGGTGAGTAGTGGTGACTGGTGTAATTCAATTTTATCGTCTTTACTACTCTACAGTACTCTACACACTGCTCTACACTGTACATTTCAATTCTTAAGGATATTCTGTACTGTAGTGATGAAGCAAAAAAAAGCAATGGAACAGTCAACTATTTACACAAGACATTTTCTAACTTTATCTTTTTTATGTATGATGTCTCCCATCAACTCCTACTCCTACTACTCTTCACTAGGAATAAGAAAAACCAGTTTTATATATATTCTCATCTATTATAGACATACTTTTATACACATGACCATGAACAAAAGACAGCTCTTCTCTCCCTCTCTCTCTCTATTCATTCATTTGACGCGAAATTTCTTGAGGTGTGGGGATGCATGTTTAAAATAAGAGACTACCATATTTTTTTATGCTTGGTAAAACTAACACTCTTCCTTTTTCCTTGTTAGAATACAATTCACTTGTACTCGCACTTGTCAAAAATTTAAACCAATGTACAATTCTCTTTTGGTGGGGATAAAAAAAAAGTTTTTATGTTTTAAATCAAGAAGGCACAAGCTCCTTTTTCTTGTCACTCTGGTGCCATAATAATTGACAGACTGACACTCTTCCTTCATTTCTTAGAAACTCATGCTCATTTTATTTGCAAGGGGTGGAATGAGAGAATGTCTCGGGGTTTTTTTTGTGTGACCTTGTCTTTGTCATACAAATTTATTAAATTTTATTATTATATTTGTCCTCATAAGAAACCCATTTGTGAATTAAATTTCTTTATTTTTAAATAACTAGAATACAATTTTATCATAAATTAAAAAATGATTTTATTCTTTGACTCTTAATCTTTGATAATTAAAGTGAAAAATTCTTTTATTTTTAAATCTCTTGCAAAATGTATGCTCTTCATTCTACAAATAGGGAAATAGTTAATGGTCATTAATTTAAAAAGAATTATTTTCAAATTAAAATAGCGCTTGAAATTCATTTAAATCTTTTTTTATTTTATTTTTTAAATCACACATTGAGTGTACACTTGACTTGAAAATTTTAGCTTTGAAAGTTTAGTTGCCTTGATTTAATATTTAATTTATAGAATTCCCCCCTTTATCTTTTCAATACTTGTTTAATGTTTATAATGCTTGAAACTAAATAGCTCTTGATTTTCTAAATTTATGCCCTAGGCTGAGCTTTTACTTTATTTGATGGAGATTTAATTCCTTTATTTTGATGTACACACAGCAAACGGAAAAGGTCAATCAAATCAAGTTACACCGAAAACAACCACTCGTTTTTCAAGTATCTTGTTCATTTCCTCCAGGCGTGTAGGCGTGTAGAGAGAGAGACTCGGGATGTAATTATTATTTAATTAGTTTAAATCTGGCAGCTTTTATCCATTTTTTAAAGTTTGGTATTAAAACTTATTTTTGGAAATTATTTTTTATCATTTATTTCCAACCAGTTGAAAAATATTAAAGTCCACAAAATAAATCATTAATTTAATAATATTACCCTACAAAATTGCTTTAAAAATGGAGCTCTTTACAAAGCGGAAATTGAAAAAAAAAAATCTTCACAATATGTTAATAGGAATCTAAAATTAACTTTCTGGGAAAAAATAAAATGAAAATAAAGCAGAGAAAGCCTTTATAATACAAAATGTAATTTAATACTTTTTAATTAAATAAATAAAAAATTTACACCAAATCATTACAAAAATAATAATTATTTTGTACTTCAACTCCACTAATTATTTATCAAAATTAATTTAAATATTTTTAAAATAATCTAAAATAAAATTCAAACTTGTCTTCAATTATTAAAACAATGTGCGTGATACGAGACAAAAACTTTTTGGCCAAAAAGTTACAACCCACAAAAAAATACAGACACAAAACCAAAATTTGTTTAATTTAGCTCAGTCACGAATCCCTTTTATCTAGATATGGGGTCTATGACTGTACTAATGTAAAGGAATATTTTACAATAATACTGATATCATAAACTCCTAAAAAATTTCCAGTCCCTCACTCAGCTCTCAAACTCTGAGCTCTTGATTCCCCGTTTTTCCACGAAAATCTTTTTTTTGAAGCAGAAAAAGATTTGGAGAAATAACATTCTCATCGATTTATTTACATCATATCAAGAGTGACAAAAATCTTTTCTCCCCAAAAAATAAATTTAAAAGTGAAATCAGATGAGCTTTGGGTAAATAAATTGGAGTGTAGAATCGAAATCTAGACATATAATTCAAATGATGATGTTGAGGTTTTATGTAGGACAGATCAATTATTTGTGGTTCAAATTTCTCTACAATTTTTCTATCAATACCAATAACAGTTACATGTGGAGACGTTCCATTGAATTGATGCATTTTTTTGAGTAAATAACGACACAATTTCCCATCTGCAACACAAGAAAAAAGGAGAGAAAGAATCACAAATTGATTTCTTTTTAGAATTTAAATGTATTGACTTGAATCCTCCCAGGAAATTCGTGCAACGTGAGAGTGAGAAAAAATCTTTTCAAAAGAGAAACCCGACAAAGGAAACTCTTGTACAATGTTTTGTGCCTGTACAAGTTTGGCTGCACAATCAAATAAAAAAAGTTACCTGTAGAATCTCTCTCTATAATATAAATAAAAATGTTACAAATTTTATTCTCGTAAGATTACATGCATTTCAATATCTTACATGATTAAAAAGGTAGAACATGCTCTCAATTTTACAGAGCAACAATTAAAATGGTTCTTGAGTCACGACAAAATTGCTTTGCTTTGCATTAACAATTTTATTAACTAATAAAGTACATTTTCATCTTTTCTCATGATTGACCCAAGCTTTTAATAAAAATCATTTTTAATTACGTTCATTTTTATTTTTATTATTAAATTACACTCAATTAGAAAGCTATTGTGATGAAATATTTTTTAGAAATTCGAAGAATTAATTTAATTACCATGATCTACATTCATTTGCACATGATCAACTTGAATCGTTTCTTAGCAACTCATTTAATCCTTGAAAATATTCTTGAAAAACATTTAAATTAATTGAACTCGTTTAAAAAATAAGTCAAAATTTCCAGCTGAAACATAATTATAATAATAATTTATTTAGTGACAAATCATTAAAAAACTGTCCACCACGTGTTATTTCTACAAAAAAAACATGCACGAAAAGTAAAAGGAGACTAAAGGAGAAAAGTATTGTAAAAATAAAAAGAAAGTCAGTGGAGAAATCATTTCCTTGTCACCAACGGCGCTTTGTAGAATTTTGGAGAAGTTCCACCCCACCAATTTGTAAGAGCATCTCCCAAAAGATGCCCCAGATAGTCTTCCTCCCCGGATTTCGTAAAATCACTCCATTTCGTTCAAACTCCCTCGCCTCGCTCCACACATAAATAAAATTTCATTTTACTACCATCCCATCCTCAATTTTTTTTGTAAACTTTTCCTCAAACTTTGGAAAATATTGTCAAGTGAAAAGAAAAAAACTTTTCATGTATCCCTAATATTCCCTTCAATTTCCTCTTTCTTTCTACTTTCTCCAAAAATAAGGAAATGTTAAATACCCTTTTAAAAAACTACAGTTAAGGTAGTTACCCGAAGGGGAAGGGAGGAGGGGAATGTTGAAATGAAATAATAAATAGTATAAAATTTGACTTTACGACTCAAACTTTATTTCTTGATCCATTAGTAAGAAGAAGGGAGGGGTATATGGATGTGTACATATGTAATGAAAATATACACCTTATGACTCAACTTCCTTCCTCCTTTCCCTTTTCATTAAATACTTGTACTCTTAGGTAACCATAACCTATAACGGAGGTAACATTGTAGAGGAAAAGTCAAAAAGGGTTGCATGCATTGAACCCACGGGTGTTTACAATTTCCAAAAGGGACTAAAGAGTCCGTCCCATAAAAGTAGCTAATAAAATAGTTAACAGCTTTTTATACAAGTGAATACATACGTTCAGCTCGGTCCACTAAAAATGTTTCATTGCCTCTCTATCTATTTTCAAACTATATAATAATACATATAAATAGACACTGTACACAGGTAATGTTCTTCCTCTCTCTCTCTGTGTACATTTCTCAATTGGCCTCATGTCTTGTTGCGTGTGTTTGATTCTTATCCGTTAACTTTGCATGCCACTATCACTACCATCGACACATGAAATAACGACACATTGCTCAGGTAACAAATAATTAAATTAGATTACTAGGTGAAAACCAAAAAAAGGACTCCGACTCTCCTTTTACAAATAAACGAGTCGTCAATTATTCTGTCCACCCTCCCTGTCCACCCTCTCCCACGTCTTAATGTATTTTCTCAAGGAGAAGACCCAAGAATAAAAAAACTTTTTTGTCTTTCACTTTTCTTGTAAAATTTTCAAAAGAAGGGAAAGTAGATTTGTAAAAGGTTTAATTCTTAATTGAAATGTTCGATACTCAAATTCCTATAAATTTTTTATTATTCTCTTTTCAAAATACGACGACTATGTCATACGCATACGTACTTATATGTCTATTGTGTTGAGTCTTTTTGTGGTGTAAAATTCTTGTTATTTTCTTTGGCTATAAATGTACATATATTTCAGCTATATATATATATATATATATATGAATTCTTTTCTCCATTACAATCTGGCTTGTGACTCCACGAAAATCCCCATGAAAAGAAGTTTCATCTCTATACACAGACAGACACAGAGAGAGAGAGGAAGATATGTATATAAAAAGAATTGTGTACAAGAATTTATTTTGTTATTTTCTTGCTCCTCTTTTCTGCACCGAGATTTTACAAGATTCAAATCAAATTTGTTGCGCAATTCTCAATTGGCATCAACTTTGATTGGAGATGATGCTCTCCTTGGCTGGCTGGAGAGAGAGAGAGAGTTTTTTTTTGTGTCACAAGAATTTATATGATAAGACTCTAACTTGTGCATATGTTGTGTATCTTGCTTTTGTTACACGATAGAGAAAATATAAGGAAAAATAGAGAGAGAGAGCTTGTTGAGTTGTTGGTGAGCAAGTCTATGAAGAGGAAGGAAGGGCAAACTTATTTTATATATTTTATGATTGTAAATGGCAAAGGGTGATGAATGACAATACCTAGATGAGATTACAGGAGGGAATAGAGTGGGTGAGGATGGAGATAGTTCAAGTGAAAATATCCATGTTGATATTGTTATACTTTCCCCATTTTATACTTTCACTCTTATTTTATATTAAATTATAGAACATCTTCCTCCCCTCCAACATGTTTTCCTATCACAAATACTCTTATCTGTATTATTTTATTTTATACAATCTGCAAAATAAAAGGCCATCTTTGGTTTGATCGTAATGCTAACTCTTATAGAGAGAGAGAGAAAAGAGATTTCATGGAATAAAGTTTCTCTAAAGATATTCTGTAGAGTGATATGACGTAACTTATGGATCTTTTCTCAGAAATAAATTGTTATAAAGATTCCAACTCAAAAGTGATGAATGTGATATTACGTAAAGTTGCAACAACAAGAGAAAAAAATCTGCATTGGTCTGTACTCTACAAGAAAAATCCAGATTCTCATCATAAAAATAGTCAATCTCATCTCCCAATCCTACCTTGATCATTCTATACGAAGAGAAATGTACAAAATGTGGGATGGAGTGACCCCATATATTTTTGTGCAATATTTTAAAAGATGGGCTATCTGGGGCGTGGGATTGTGTGGAAAAGCTTGAACTGTAAATTTGTGGCAATGGCCACACACAAATGACATGGTTGACTACATTTTTCTTCCTCCACCTTAGCCAGATCAAACAAAAAATGGGAATATACACATTATAGGAATATATATATATATTTATTTATTTATAACAAAAAAGGTAAAAGTCTTTTTTTCTCTCGGCTTGTCTTTTTGGCTAGTTGTAGTTCATCAAGTTGACTCTGTATCTCAATCAAAGTTGTAGGTTCGTCCAAGCACACGAAGAGTAGGAGTAAAAGAGAGAGTAGGAGAAAGAGGGGGGCAAAAGAGAGTTGAGCAATTCGGCACTGCATCCATGCCTAAGCTGAGGAAAAGACTCTTGGACTCTTGAAAAAGAAGAAGCAACGTGCAAAATCAATACACTGTTTTCGCGCAGATCCTTTCATGTAGGAAATCTGTAGTAAGCAAGCGTGCCACCTCAACCAGAGTGATCCTTTTTCTTCCCCAGCCATTCCTATTTCTATCTATCTCATCCTCCTCCTGGACCAGTAATAGCACTACTCTCATCCTAACCAACAGACAGAGGAAAACGAGAGAGAGAGAGTCCGTGAGTGAGGAATTCTATACCATCCCATACATTCACACACACTCCTCCATTCTTATATCCACTACTACATATTATAACCTCTACTAATATCCAACTAACACAGAACAAAAAAATAAAAAGAGAGAAGGGAACGTCACTCTCTCTCTCTCTCTCCCTTCTTTCTCCAACATTTTCTCCACTAAAAGGCTCACCTGACAAGGGCACTCCTGCCCTCATTTCAATCTTGTCCACAGTGCTCTCTATATTATTTTCATCCTCCCCCCTCGTTCCTTCCTAAAACCTCTCAAAAACACATCATTCCTCCTCTTCCTCTTTCTCTACATCCAAACACTCCTATTTTTTTCTTCATCCCAAACCAAACCTCAACAAAAAAAAGTGATCAGACTAGCCCAACTGTGAGTGTCAAACGTCAACTCTAAAGAAAAAAAAATTAAGTAAAAAGGAGACGAGGATACGCAAAAAAAAATTACAAGAATATAAAAAAGGGAGATCAAAAAATTGTTTTGCTCCATGTGTCATCTAATTCTTTATCAAAGGACCTTCAAACGTCTACGAATCAATTGTATCAGGTAATATACCTTTTAATTATATATAATTAATTTAATTTACTCCACTCTACCTCCTCTAAATTATTTTCTTCCTTCGTTAAATATTTATAAATCCTACAAAAGTAAAAGGAAAAAGAATTATTTAAAAGATAAAGAAAAGCGGGGAGGGGGAACAATTAAATGAATAGGAAATTAGGACAATTTAATATTGAGGACTAATTTGTGCAAAAGATTTATAGGAAGGGGAGGGGTTTAGGAGAGAGTGGGAATAGGACGTGAGTTTTTAAAGTAAAGGATTTAGAGTTTGCAAGAAAATAAACAAGTACATACATATTGATTATTCAGTACTGAAATTCTCTCTGTATGAATAAATGGGGGAAGGGGGAGAGAATGAGGGAGGGGGATAAAAGGAGACTATGGATGTTAAACACGGAGCTGATTTATTAATTACATAGAGAGTGATATTCAAGCTATGTAGACAATTTAGTTGGTTTATGCAGGACGTTGAATCTGTGAAAACCAAAATTGAGCCAGATAGAGGACAACTTGGGCGACTTTATGGAGGCATGCAAAAGTAGAAAGAGAGAGAGAAATGGAGAGAATGGGAAAAAGGAACGAGAGAGAGAATTATTTCTTGCATGTATGCACTTTTCGTGTGCCCTATGCCATGTTTGAGTCACATGAAAATGTACTAATATGACATGAGTTCGTGACATCGCTTCGCATCGTGTGTGTGTTGACGCCATATTAACAACCTACATAATAATGTACGTGAGAACAGCCTCTCTCTCTCTCTCTCTCCTTGACTCCTTACAATCCCCAATTCCCGATACTCTCTCTAATATCAGACCCCCATGCTCCATGACTTTCCAACTATGAATATAAAGACTTTTCTTCATTCCAAAAGACATGGAGAGAACAACTAAATTTTAATTGCCAAAGAGAGAAGCCCATGGAAAGAGCAATGAGCAATTTCTCTTTTATTTATATTATAATTATTATCCCCCCCTCTCTCTCTCTTTTATATGCTAGTCAAATGATCAAATATGGAATCGATATTTAACATGAGAATCCATACAAAATTTTTTTTTTTATTTGATGACGTCTTTACTTAGTTTGAACCAACTGATTTTTTTTATTTGCCATTTCCATTCCCTCTCTTTCTCCCCTCTTGACTTGAATTTTGAGTTTTTGTTTGAGTTTGACATAATTCAGAAAAGATAAATAAGAAATATTTTCTATCTTAGTTTTTAAAAAGATTTTATATACAAAAATGTTTTTTTTCTCTCTCTCTTTAACTTTCCTTCACTTGCAAATAATTTGATCTTGACTAAGTCAACAAAACCCAAGTGTCTCTCTCTCTCTCGTTTACATGTTGTACAGATATTTGTGTAGTCTAAAGTCTTGTATTTGTTTCTGGAGAGAGCATGTGTCACAACCAACCAAAAAAAGATTTTGCTGACACACACAAAAAAATTACGAGTCCCAAAAAAAAGATACATCACCCTCCAATTTGTATCTCCATTTTCAAAAAAGACAGAGAAAGAGAGAGGAAGATGATAATATATATTTTAAATTGTTTATCTCATCCTTAAATCTCATAGTTAATACCCGATTTAAAATTGTCCCATTCCAAATTCGGCGGGTTGTAATGAGGATAAAGATTTTGTAAAAACAATGTTGACATTTTGTAATAATTCAAACAAACAAATGAGGACACATATTTATGTAAAACACACAAGGGATGATCATCATCCCAAAAAATAATACAAGCGAAAGAGAGAGAAGAGAGGGAACCAGATTAACTCATATAAAATTGCAAATTCACAATTATACACGGGCACGAGACAAAGATAAAAAAAACAAGATATGCATGTCATGTTCAACCTATATAACTTAAACTAGTACACACAATGAATTCAATTGAAAAGTCAGAATACGGGTATCCAAAATTATATATTCCTTGTTACGAGATCATTTGCGTGTTCATTGAACCAGTCTCATAAAAAAGGAGATGAGTTTTAGCCATTATTTAGAAAAAAGAAGAGGGGACAAGAAATTGTGTAGAAAAATAAGAGGGTTGTGTTTGTAGGGATAGAACAAGTGTATGTTGTCATTACAAAGAATTTCTCAAATACCAAAATTTTCCCCTCGTCCACCATCAACAGTGAAAAGGATTGAGTCAACTCTTTGCCTCCATCGAATGAGAGATCTCACATACCCATAGCCAAAACACAGACAAGCACAAACACACAGGGAGATAGACCAAATATAGATCAAGCAAAAAAAGGCTTATACATTGTGTATGCAAAGCATGTACATCTCCTCCCCCCCTCTTTCATTCCATGCTCAACGAACATGTTTAATGTTATTTGAGCAGAGAAATGGAGAAACGGGCGAAGCGACGGATGGTGGTTACAACCCATCCCATGGAATCTCTAACATTTGCTAATCTACACTTAATCTCTCTCTCTCTCTCCCTGTGTGTGCAAAAAAAAGATAGAACCTAAAAATTCCATTGCACCTTGTTCCCCTCTGTCACAATCACATCTTTCATTCACTTGACATCCCATGATAATAATACAAGAGACGAGTAAAATAGAAGAGCAAAAAAAAATAATCCTTTTTTTTTCATTTTAAATATTATGACTCTTCATCTCCCTCCAAAAAAATAAACCTCAGTCCTGGGTGCTCCCGCATGTTAGTTAAAAAAATGTTGTGTATGTGAAAAAGGCAGAAGAAGAGTATAAAAAGAATATTTTTCATGATGGCATCTCACTCCAATTTTAGAGATAGACTAGAGAAGTAAAATTTGGAATGTAATTTTATACAATAGAATACAAATGTAGTTTTTAGCTTCAACCAAAATGGTCGGTAAAATAGAGAAGCAAGAGAGTCAGGTGTATTGCTGTCTATGTGATCACCATCTTAAAAGTTAATGCAAAATGATTATAGCAAAGTTTGGTCTGGGATGGTCATGTGTGTCATCATTTTGGCCATAACCAGAAAGAGAGAGAGAGAGAGAACCAGACAATGAATAGGTTTGTGTGTGTGTAGACAGAGAGAGAGAGAGAGAGAAGAAAAACTAGTATAAAGTTCAATATATAAATGTGTATAGACAGTCTTGGAAGGAGAAGGAGAAAAGGTATCTGTAGAATCCATGCAGAGGATCGTTATGATACTTACGAAGCACATTATTCTAGTCGTAAAAAATACAGACTACAATCTGCTACTCCTTCTTCTTCTTCTCTTTCTTTTCATAAAAAAAGGAACAAGGTGTACAATGCTTATTTTTGTTTCTTTTCTTTTCTCTCTCTTTTTTGAACAACATTTTTTCATGTTTTTTCATATCACATGGAGCTATTCAAAAAGAGGGAGAGGGATATGGGAGGAGGGGGTTAATATCTTGTCTTATTTGTAAGAATAAAGAGAAATTTAAAATGACAGATTTATTCAACTTTTGAGTGGTATCCAGGGGTGTAGGTTAAGTTGATATTGCAAGTTATGATTATTGCCCCCAGGCTCCCCTTTCCCTTTTATTTTTATTCTTTTAAACAAAGTCATTTCCCAAATCAAATCTCAAACACTTTTTAACATCCTCCACATTTTTAAATCTTTTACAATGATTCCCTCTCTTTTTTCTCTCTCTCTCCCAAAAATAAATTATCTCTAGTGTACCTTCCTCATCTTATTTATATTTATAGCCATTGGCATTCCCTTTCTCTCTCTCTCTCTCTCTATCAGTAGTTTTGTGGCACGCATTGCAATTTAAAGAGATTGAAGATTGAGTTTGGAAATCATCTTTTTTTCTCCCATGCTCTTCTATCTGTATTCTGTAGTTTTCTAATAATATAAATTTTAAATGTGTAAATGTCTACGACCAAGGTTAAATTTGATTTGCCATTTTTTATGACAATTCTAACGAGATGGATTTTGATTGGATTGAGTGCATAAAAACGTATCAAATTTTATTAACTCCACCCTCTCCCATTTTTTTGCATCATGTAAATGTACTAGAAAGAGAGAGAGAGAGAGGGAAAGAATAAAAAAAAGAGAAAATGGAGAAAGTGCAGATGGACACACCAAAGTGTAAGTATCCTGTCCAGGGAGAGAGTAGAATGGAGCAGGTGATGTTGAGAGCTGAAAAAAAGAGAGAAAAAAAAAACCAGAGGCATGGATGTTTAGAGAGAGAGATATATATATTCTCTATTCAATTCTCTCTTTTTGTGTATATTTTTGGTCTTGTTCTGGGGCAGTGTAGAAAGCGTAGCTAATTCACTTAGGGAGGTAGTGGCTGGTCCAACTCCATTAAGATGAAGATGAATGCGTTCCTACGGCTGACTACTAAAGAGGTCACTACGACCCCTCGTCATCTTTCAATGATGATCTAGACACATGTGTAGCTCTCATTCAATATTCTCAGCTCATCTCATAATATTTGCCTCCTTCTCCCTATTGTATATATATATAAATGTGTATGTATTATTATATAAACCATTGCCTCCAAGCTCTGACCAACCTTGTTCTCTCAGTGGCCCGCCAACTAAAAACTATTTGGCTATGGGAAAGGAAACCAAGAGAAAGAGTCCTTCGTGCATCTTTCTCTCTTGGGGTACCACGTAACCATGGGCGACAGGCAAACATTTCCCATGAGCAATCTACAACATGTACACATCTTGCCCAAATCTTGCTCTCAGCATCATTAAATTCTCTTCACAGTTCCCCCATCTCCTCTCTACGCTCCACTCTCACTCAGTCAGCCAGGAGGTAAAGATGAGAGAGGAAGCTTGCAAATTCTTTTCTCCTATGCCAATATTTTAACCTTTTTTTTTCTTCTCCTTCCCTCTCTGGCCATTCGTCATGGAAGTACCGTTCAATAATTTTAATTGTGGTATATGCACTCCCCATTTTTATA
The DNA here is from genome assembly GCA_034700945.1 of Arrhopalites spinosus. Classification (NCBI taxonomy): domain Eukaryota; kingdom Metazoa; phylum Arthropoda; class Collembola; order Symphypleona; family Arrhopalitidae; genus Arrhopalites; species Arrhopalites spinosus. The sequence continues at coordinate 17,827 of JAQIVZ010000039.1, forward strand.
TAAATTTGTAGACCTACCTTCCATTATATTATCTTTAATTAGCTTTATGGGTATATGCCCAAAGAAGAATTGTGGAATTATTTCTACTTGAAATTTTATACTGTATATCCCTACTCAAGAGAGAGAGAGAGTGCATAAATTATATTTATATTGGTTATATATACCTTGTTTCTTTTGTACATGCTAAAAAGCTGGAGGCAGTCTCTCTCTTTTATTGTGGAAACCATTTTAGTCGTCCCTTCAAAATTTCCGTTGTATTCAAACGGTCCTTGAATAGGCTCATCAGTTAAGCGAAATTTTCTCAGGCATTCTAATTGGTTGGGATCATTCTTTGAATGGAATCTCTGGTTCTATTTAAGGAACAACAAGAAAATTTGACCTACGACATTTTGACTAAAATTTTAATAAATAAAAACAGAGTCAAGTCTTTCTCTTTTCAACCTTCAACCTCCATCCTCCATCTCTCTTCATCATTATTCTCCTTCCTTTTCCTCCAATTACTCCCCCCATTCAACAAACTCTTCCCCCCTCGCTCTTTTAACTCATGCTTCATATTCATCCATTAGGCTCAAGAGAGTTTCTATAGAAAATATTAAATATTTTTTTATGTAATGACCAGGAATAAATTTATCTACAATTTTTTTTGTAATTGTCTACTTGAAATTCACTACACGATTTTTTAAATAGGGGATTTAGAGAGTAATATTTTATATTATTTATAGAAAAATAATAAATAATTTAATTATTTACAAGTCCTCAAAATGGTCGTTGAATAAATCAATGGATGCATCATTTCCAGTCTCTCTTTCCCCTTTCCATTGATTGGCATGAGAGAAAGCACCACATGTTGCCATGAATTGTGCATGTATGCAAATTCAGTGACAACCTTTTTTTCTCCCTCTCTCTCTCTCTCTTTCTCCTGTTTGTGTGGGGGAATGAACAAGAAAAAAAAGTCCTTTACTGTTGTTTTAATGGATTTGGGTATAAAGAAAGTTAGTTAGGCGTACATTGTAAAAGTCAGGGAAACAAACTCCTTGACCTTTCTAAGTGACTCCCCAAAGGCTTGAAAGCCATAAGACTTGTCTAGTGCTATCATTTGACATTTTTCATGGCAAAATGGAGGGTGTATGGAGATAGTGTAAAATGTAAAAGTTGTGCATAAAATAATATATTTACATCATTTTTACATGCATAACCATGTCCCATTTATATCCCTCTCTCTCTCTTCAACACCCTCCAATTATTCAATGAGCAAACATATTGCAGTGGTAGTGTGGCAGTGGATCCTAAAGTTCTGGGGCCTTTTTCTCAAGTCTTAAGACCAAAGTCATTGGAATTCCCAACCCTCTTCTTTTGACCTTTTTTTTCTCGAGCGACAAATTACAAATATGGAAATTTAATCTTGACAGTCTCATTCTGCCTTCTCTCCTCGTCTTGTATAAAAATTGGGAGGGAAAAACAACAACATTTATTATTGACCCATGTTTTGAATCTGAGAAAAGAAAATCTTCTTGTTTTCTCTCTCTCTCTCTCTCATTATTCCCTCTCTTGTACATGGATAGAGTGGTAATAATGTAAATGTAGGGGAGAAGCGCATTTTTTTGAGATTCATTGCACTGCTCCCTTTTCCCTCTTGCACTCGTATTCTCCTTGTCGTATTGTTCAGTGATGAGACTGGGGTTGACGGAGGTTTCCTTGGGGAAATAACATTGAGACAGTTTCCATTTTGATGTCTCTCCCTCTCTCTCTATCTTTTTCATGTAAATCTAGATGAGAATGGATGAATCAACTGTTGAAAAATTAAAATGTTTTTTTGGCCTAATTCCAGTCATTCTACATTTACATTAAAATTACAAATTGCGGTGTACTTTTGAGATCACACATTTTTTTTCCTTTCAAAAAGAATTTTCACTCCCTCATAACAAGTGAACAAAAAAGTGAAAGTCCAGAGTCTAGTCTGTACTGTACAGACTAGAGACTAGAAGAAAAAGAAAGTAAAAAAGTCAGTGCAATTTTTTACAATAGAAAAAGATGCATTCATTTAATTCCAAGACTTTTTTTCATTTAATGTTTATAAAAATAAATAAAACATGAAAACATTCTCACAACTATTTCATTTTTTTAATACAAAAAAGAAAAAGAAGAAGAAAAGTTTTGAGAATAAAAAAGAAGAAATCTTTTCTAATAAATAAATTTAAATAGGAAACCCGCCAACTCTTCATTTAAAATTTTCACAGTTTCATTTCCTACATTTTGTGAAAATCATATAAATTCAAAATTCAACTTTCTCTCCTTCTATTTAGGAAATGAAGCTTTTCTCTTTATACATATTAAATTGTACATTAAAATATTATAAGTGTACACTACATTGTATACTGTATAATCTTCCTTTTTTTACCATACAGGAAGAGAAAACCTTGAATTTTATATTAGCTCAAAATTTCAAGGCTTCTCTCCCACCCACATTACACCTGTGTTTATTCATACAGGAGTGAAAGTAAAAAAAGAAAAATTGTCAGTGAAAGCGAGAAAGAGAGAATTGAAGTTGACAACTCAAGGATAAAGAGAAATATCAAAAAAAGTTGGTGAAATTTATAGTGACAGTTGAGGAATTAAAAAATCCACAATTATTCATACACAACTTACCTCTCTCTCCATGATGGAGAGACAGCCACAAAAAAAAATTCGATGAAATTTTCATGTAATGACAGCCACTGAGAGAAAGCATAGGGAAAGTATGACGTGTGTAGAATTGAATTGAAAATAATTCCATCAAATCACTCTCACACCCACTCATTAATCAATTTTTCAAGTACAGACTTTCTCCTCCATTCCAACACTTTCCCAAAGTGTTGAAGTCCTGGGAGTTACATAAAAAAAAATTCATTAATTTTTGTGCCTATCAAATGCACGCAATGTGCAGATTCAAAGTCTGTACATTTTGAGACTGTAAATTTTAAGCAAGAAAATTATAATTTATCTTTTAATGTCCCATCATTAACTTTTTCTCTACATGTAAAAAAAACATGTAGACATGAAAAACATAGAAATAAATAAGCAAAACATTTAAATATTTTGTTGATTTTATAATGAGTTCAAATTTTGATGAAAAAAAATATAACAAGAATTTAAAACTCAAAAAAAAGAAAGTACACTTTCTCCAAACAGTTGAACATTAACGTCGCATTCTCTACGGTCCCATGACCATCAAGTTAAAACTAGTAGAGGTAAAGTGAAAGGTAAAAGAGAAAAGGAGGGCAATAGTTTTTGAAATTAAATTAGAAACTTTAGGTTCTAAAGAGGACATTCTAAATATTTGCAATCTCAACTGGCTTATATAATAGGCCAAAAAATTCTAACTCCAACTCCAACTCTACAACATATGCTCAAACGACCCCAAAAGAGAGAGAGAGAGAGAGAGACTTTCTCCACCATAAGAGAACAAGATGAAGAAGGTAAGAAGAGGAGGATAGGTAATAGAATAAGATGATGGGAAGGAGAAAGTAGAAATGTTGGAGGAAGAGAAAGAGAGACAGAGAGGGGGGGGGGAAATAAAGTGCGCAGTAGAAATAATTGTATGCACTTTCTTTTTCCTTGGTTTCCTCTCTCTGTCTTCTCTTCTTTCACTTGTCTCATTGAATAGAATACCTGTAAAAGCGTATTAATACTTACATTGGTTTTGAGACCCAGGGAAAAGGAAAAAGAGACCAAGTGAAAGAGAAAAGATTCCACGTTCGAACGCGTCTCTCTCCCTCTCTCTTGTATGTACATTGACGTTCATAGATTCTTCTTGTTCAACTTTTTCTTTCCCCCTATAATATACACATTTCATACTATAACATGTATATTGTGTATAGTACAAATTTTTCTCAAACTTTTCAAGAGGAGGGGGACGGAGAAAAAAAAGAAAGATTTTGGGTACAAGATCGTGTGCGTATGTACGAGGACTTTGTATTTTGGAAAGAGATAGAGAGTCTCTCGTCTCTTCCTTTTTTTCTATTTCTTGGGTGAGAAAAAGATTTTTTTTTGGGAGGAAACTCGGAGTGTGTATTCTATTTCTACTTTTCCATCTCTTTCCCCAGTCTCCTGTGGGTTCACCCTTGCCTTTCTCTTGCTCAACACACACACACACACACACATTCAGCCTCAGAGGAGAACGAGGAAAGGAACAGAAGGGCGCTTTCTCCTGTATTGATTCCCTCGGCACACATTTACATAAATGTAGACTTGCATATTACATCGACCACCAAAAACTCTCTTCTGCTTTCTCCATCCATTCTCTCTTCCTCTTGGTGTGGTAGTACACTCACTCTAATATATTTCGCAACTTGAAAAATCTTTTCTTCAATACTCCAATCTCAATCCTTTCCCTCTTTTTCTTCAAAAAAACTTGATCTTCATCTCCATCTCCATCAACAATGACTAATACAATTTACAAGACAAATATTGAGTCTCATATGACAACTCCAAAAGGAATAACAAGAGAACAAAAAAAATCATTGTCGTGTCTTCATCTTTTATAGATAATCTTTTCTGTACTTTATTTTACTTTACTTTCTTATTTTCTCTTCCTTTAATATTGGAAACCTTTAAAAAATAAAGTTTAGAATTTTCTCTTGCTTCCCATTGCTCAGCCTTAGCTTCAGCTTCAATTGAAGCTTCAACTCCAGTTGGAGATTGAGATTGAGCTGACAGTGTGGGGGATGGAGGAGGTTAAATAATGTTCAATTTAAAGAAACCTTAGAATACCTTGACTATATATATGGCAACATGAGTTGTAATTAATTACATGTGATTGATTTGACTCAAGATAAAGTTATCTGGGCACAAAACTCTATCGTAAATGTAATTACCAAGGCAGTACTCGTCATAGTGATGATACTGGATTTGACTTTGATTTTTTTTCTCTCTTTTTTTATCTCTCTTGTCTCTACATAAGACAAGTCTTGCTTTTTTTCTGTCCTCTGTACAAGCTTGAGAAGATGGCTAGAGATTGTGTAGTAGAAGAAAAATTGAAAGCTGAATTACACAGTGTATATACTCACCAAGGAAGCGTCAAGTGAAAGGAAAGCGAGAAAAAAAGAGTAGGGAAAAAAGGAGGAGAAAGGCGGCAGAAAAATCTCCATCAGAGAAAAAGAAATGAGAGAGAGAGAGAGTGAAAGTTGTCGAGCCCTTTTAACCGAATCTCTACGAAACTCAAGGAGTGAAAAAAAACTTTTACGTTAAGTTTATGCTCATTTGAGACCGATAAGACTAGCCGCTTGTGTGTTTCACAGCTTCAGCTTCAGCTCCCCTTTTTTTCTCTCTCTCTCGTGCATTGACGTCATCGTCTACTTTCTCCACCTCTGACGTCACTCTCTTTGCCTAGCACGCGTTTGGTGTTTCTTCTCCTCCTTCCTCCTGGCTGGTGAGCTGGTGCTTCTTTTGGGATGCTCTACTGACAACAAACAACCAGAATTGTTCCCGTTAGACCTACCTACTTCCTCCCTCCCCCTTCTCTCCATTTTATTTACATATAAACTCTTGAGCGTGCCGCACATCTCACTCTGGGAAACTTTTCCCTCTAGCACTCTTCTTCACAACCTTGTGCTTCTCCACTCCTTCTCTATCACATACACATGACACATATTACTCTCTCTCTCTCTGTACGTCGGACAGGCTTTCTCTTTGTGTGGAGAAAGGAGAGGGATAGGTGTTATGGGAGTAAATCCGTCAGTTGAAATCTAATTATCAATATATCAGAATGCTTTCAAAATCCACACACCGTTCATTTCTTATTGTTCAACATTATTCAATTTATCCTCAACGACAATTCCCTTTTATTGTCAAAATCCTGTCAACTTGCTTTTATTCTTACCCCCACATGACGTCCATTATACTTGTCCTATAAATAAATTCAGATTTTTTTTCTCCCTCCCTCCCTTTCTCTCTCGTCCAAATGAAAAACAACATGTCCAACACAATGTCTACATTTTTGACCCAATATATCAGTTCACTATACCCAACTCCCTTTGTAATACACTATACGATAGCCCATCTCTCTCTCTCTCTCTGAAGATGTAGACCACTGTGGATTGTCCATGTTATTTTTTATGATCCAAATATGTTGTGATCTCGACTCGTCGGAATGTGAAATGCCATTATATTGGATATTTTTTGTATTTGGAGAGAGACAGAAGAAAGGGAAGGAGGGGCGGAGGTTTGATCTTGTGCGTATTGATAAACTTTATACCTCGATAAAAATAAATCCATTCAACTATCTTGTGTCATTGTCGACTTTCTCTTATTGTAACTATAGCCTAGAGAATGGTTTCTTGTGTGGAGGAAATATATTGCACATGTTTTTTATTTCAAGATGGAGTACCTCCATTGTTCATTGTCCAGAGTAGAGTCCAGAGAAAGTCTTGATGGTGGGTCTGGGTTGGAGGATGAAAATAATGGAGAGTGACAGAGGTTTTAAGCATAAGATGTTGTCAAGGTAAAATTGTATAGAGAAAACTGAGAGATAATGGATTCTACACTACCACTCTGTGTATATATTTATATATACTCAAGTACAGAATGTGCACTTGTAATCACCCTGCACTCATTCACTTTCTCTCTCTCTCTCTCTCTCTCTCTCTCTTTTGTTTAGCGGCTCTACTTGGAGTCAGATGCAGAGAACCAGGGGGAGTTTTTGTGTAAAAGCTTCGTGGAAATGACCATCAAGTGAGGAGAAAGCTAGGGAGGAGAAAAGGGGGACGATGTGTTTTTGAGTGTATGAGTCCATACTCTAGATTCTGGTTCTAGTTTTTTAGATGTGATGCAGTCATGTGTATGAGTGTGAGGTTTTGTCGGTTAGTTGAATTTCACGAGTTCTTTATGTAGCTGAAATGTACGAGAGAGAGAGAGAAGTGCCAGCCACTTGAACTCTCCCTTTCTCTCAAGTCTCTTTCCCTTCTATCTGTCTCTTCCATGTTGTGTCTGTATATTCCATGTACAGTGTCAAGTGGGTACCGAGGGGTATCATATACACTGGGATGTGTACAGTGTACACGGATGCATATAATGTACAACTTGATTGTATTTTAGAACCAATCCATCTATCTCTTCTCAATATCTCTCTCTCTCTCTTTTTCTTCATGTGATCCCCCATACCAACTTTATACCAAGATACAAAAGAGAAAAGGGTCTAAAGTCTACATCCAAGAGAGTGAGAGAGAAAGAGAAAGTAAAACGAAGTAGAGGAAAAGGAAAAATAGTTTTCACTTTTTTTATACAAAGTCTCTATTCCATGGTTTCATGGTATTCCGGGTGGTCGGTTTTTCTTAAGAGGACAGTAAGAGAGTTGGAGTTTGGGCCTGTCGAGTTTTTCTCTCCCCATTTACTTATTTTTCTAAGGAAGAAAACGTTCTAAAGAAATTCTCATAAGGCTTCCTACTTTTTACAACCCAGGCGTGTATTATACAGCCAGCTCTCCTCCTCCTTTCTCCTTTTATGTGTACTCGTACTTTGTGTATAGACTTGAAATTAACTAGTAAACATAATATGTGAAAAAAAATCTATACATGTACAAACACACACGATAGGTATGTATACATGTATAGGTAAACCATAATAATTTAGTTTCTCTCTTTGAACTAATCGGAGTTTGGATTATGGCGTAGGTTTTCCTCGTACACAGATACACTTGGAGAAAGTCTCCATTGAATTGGAGTATTGGACCATTTATTCTACATTGAATTGCTCCCATCCAAACCAAGAGAAAAGGAGAATTTTTCTCACTTTCTCTCTTATAGTTTTTCAACCAGAATCTTTCTGCTCTTACCATTTGAAAAATCTTTGTATGGCATTGGCAATGGGAAGGGAAATACAAGGGAAAGGAGGAAAACACAAAGTACATAACATTCTAACCGAGTAGGGACTCCCGCGTGTATGTCAAGACATGTCCGTGGTAGAGAGTAGAGGACTTTAAGTATTTACTCAAGATCTAAGATGTTTAGGCATGTTCCCTCTCTCTCTTCCTTTTTTTCTCAACCATACTTTCACTCTACAGCTTTCTCTTCCATGACTCCTCTTTGGTCTCTTCTTTCCCCTTCTCCTTTTTCCGTTTTTCTTTTTGAAATATGGTCGTATTTCTTGGACAAATTGAATCTGCAAAGATTTGCTTGTACAACCAAGCACCTGCGGAAACTAATGAGAAGCGAAGTAAACGTGGAATGTCTCTTCCCTCCCTTCCACTACTTCCTTTCACTTTCTAAGAGAAAGTGAAAGAGGAGGGGATGGGAAGGAGATGTAGAAAAAAAACAGGCAGTTTCCAGTTTGCAGAGAAAAGAGAGAAGGAAAGGGGGGGATATTAAAAGGGAAAGTATAAAAAAGTCCTTTTTCTTTGAAAATCATCTCTCGTAAATCCAGGTGGGTTGTTATTTCCATGAGATTTTTTTTCTTTGCTTCATCTCTGTCCTCCCCTTTCTCTCTTGCTTGTACTATTAATGGTTTACTTAGCAAGAGAGAAAAAAAACTTGAATTCCGATTCCAACTCCATAATCCATGTTTATATTCTCTTCTTCTCTCCATGAGTGAGAGAGGGAAGGAGGATAAGACAGATTGAGGGGGAATGGAAACGTGAGAGAGATTGAGTGTGAGGGAGATCCATTGAGCGTCTTGAGTTTGGCTGTAACCAACGTAGCATTTGTGTTTACTGAATTACCTATTTGAACCGTATGTAGAGACGGTGTCTGTTGTGAGAGAGAGAGAGGGAGGAGGAGAAAGTGCTGTTAAATCTTCTCATTTGATGCTACATGAAACATACTAACCATTGAGCCATGGAAAGGCAATGATGATCACATTAATTTTCACGAGAGTGCGATTCCATGGAACTCACATCATTATTTTTATACTCCTCCTCTTCTATCCCTTCATTTAAGCTAAAGGACCCCCTCCTCCGCCTCCATCTCTCTCTTCTTGTTTTCTAGCAATTTATTACGGGAGTGAACACATCCATCCACAATCTTCTCCTCTCTCTGTTTGTCGACTCAAAATTATCTTGTATTAATTCGTTTTGTATGCACAGTCAGGATTCTCCTGAGTGTCAAAACTCCCCTTTTAAGGCTCTTTCCATTCCTTTGATTTCTTTTTTAAAAAACTCAATCTCCTCCACACGCTCACTATTTTATTCCCTTCATCTTGATCATTATTTTGTAGAGTTGTCCCCATGAAAAATATGTATTTAATTTTATGCATATCTCATTATTTAAATTAATGAATTAATTTTTTTTACAGATCCTGAGGAACAACTGCTCAGTACTAAATAAAATACTCTGATATAAAAATGTTGTCACGAGGACTCAGGATAATGGCCCTCACAAGCCATACAAGTAGACTGTACTTTGTGGGTCTGATTTTAGTCGTTGCCACCGTCGTGTCTCCACAGTAAGTCACAATAAAAATTAATTCCAAAGTATTTAAAATAATATTTAAATTGTCTAGTTAATAATTTCTTTTAAAAACTTTTTTTGTTATTTGTTTTCAAATGAAAATTAAATTGTAATTGTAATTTTCTAGCGGAGCTGATAAGATTAACTATAGGCAGAGAGAAAAACAAATACTGGATGAAATTTTAGGTAAGTTAATTAAAAAAATTAACTTGTTTCCATTGGCAAAAGACTTTCTCTTTGCTTCTTTTTTTTTCTCCAAAAATGTAACTAGTACTCCTCTACAGAAAGAGGGAGAAAGTCAAAAGTTACAAGAGTAAAGTTTTCATTTTAAATAAAAATAAACAAGAGGAAAAGAGAAAGTCATATTCTCACATAAGGAATGACGTAAAGAAAGTCATCCATGTTTGAGAAAAGTGTATTAAATTTCATAAATATTTTCTCTCTCTCTCTCTCCATGTAATCTTATAAAGGAGGAACTTATGACAACAAGATTCGTCCGTCTGGTGCTAATGGAACTGGTAAGCTTTCTCAATTATTTACACTTTCTTACCTTACAAAAAAACACTTTATTGTACTGTACACACATGTACATATCCTACTATTACGCATAAATAGCTCCAGTCTATTTTGGCAAGTAATGATAATGATAATAATACTCTTGAATAATGTATACTAAAAACATGTTAATAATGATGATGAGAGGCCATAAAAACAGGAGAAAGCGTCTGTTGTAAATAGGCCAAAAAACAAAATATGTTAAATTAATATTTAAATACTTTTACACATTAAATTTACAATATACAACAAAAGACAAAAAATATTAATTCAAACGTAATTGGGAACACACTGACAAAAATAAAAATGAAACCATCTTTCGACTTTCATTTTTTTTCACAAAAAAAGAAGGAAAAAAATATTCAAAGACTTTCACTCAAATTTATATCTTAAGACCACTCGCTACTCCCTTGATCGTTTTGTATAGACTGTAGAGTTAAAAATAATTGAGGGAGGAGTGTACAAGAAATAAGTGTAAGGCTAATTTGATATTGTCCAATTATGTTTTTTGAGTGCCACATGGCTTTCACCAATTTTTTTTTTCATCAACTTTATATACATGTATATATTATATGATATACAACTTTCTCTACTGTACAATACTGTGTAAAGTATACACCTTAAGAGAGAGAAAGTAGTCAAAAAAATAAAAAAGTTTTTTATTGAATCTTTCTCTCCATTTTCACATACTTTGACACGACTTTTTTGTGTGTGTGTGCTCTCTCTCTTTTAATATTGACGTAGCCTTATTTTTTTTTACTTGGTAATATTACACATGTATAGGAGAGAAATTTTAGTAGACAGAATGTTGGAGAATAATGTACAAGTCGACAGACTCTCTCTCCGTCTACGCAGCACAAACATGGAACACACCAGATGAAGAAAGAGAGAACACAAGTGTTCTTTATAGCCTCATCTCACTCTAGAGAATGAAGCAAGTCCTCCTTCCTCCTCCTCTCTACCTTATCAACATTGTAATTCTAGCAAAGAATTTTTATGGAATCTTAAATCTTTTTTTTTTTTCAAAAAACTCAAGAGGAGGAGGAGGAGAAGGACAAGTACTAGCTTTTCATTTCAACTTGTCACTCATCATTTTCACTATGAGAGTCTCCTCTCAACTCTCAAAATATGTAGTCATTTTTTTTAATATTAAAATATTCAAGGGGTTCTTTCTCCAAAAAGAAAGAGCGAAATAAGGTCAATATTAATTGGCAAAAAAAATTATAATGAAATTGGTAAAAAAAATAATTAAATTAAATTAATAAAAAAAAGGTGTACAAAATTAAAATAGTGTGACGTGTGGTGTACTCGTGTAGTCGTATCCAAAAAAGTAAAATAATTTATGTGGCGACTGGCGGGTGTGGTATATACAAAAGGGGTATCTCAACTACCTGTAAAAGAAAGTAGAGAGGAAAAAAAAATGTCAAAGAAATATTTAGGAGACATATTGTAGAATATTTTAGCTTTCTCCCTTACAATAATATTATTGACAGTATATACATATATATAAAACAACATACAAGGAATGAAAAGGAATAGAGGCAATACATTCAAGTAGCTCGATTGACTTGTCCTATTGGTAAAAAAAGAGTATATCTTACTATGTATATATATATAGATACACGCCCGAATTGATTTAAAAAAAACTAAATCCTTTTCCATCCGATAGATCGTGATGTCGCACTGCACCACTCACTACCACCAAACTCTCTTCACCATCATCTTTCCCTTGGCCTTTTTTATACTACCTAGACTTGCACTCTCCAACTCTCGTCTCTTTTCTTCATCCATCCATCCATCTCCTCAACATTCGGCAATCCTCTATAGTCCCACCCTGAGAGAGATACAGTGTCTCTCTCTCTCTATACTTGCCATAGAATTCCACCAGACGTACATTCACCCATCCAAAACAGTCTTAGAAAAAAAACTTTCTCTTTTCTTTACATGTATTCCATCCAGAGAGAAAGCCCATAGTTTTTTTTCTACATGGTACACTATGTAAGTTAAAAGGAGATAGTCTTGTGGTGCGGGAAGAGGGACAAAAAAAAGCATGGCCTATTACCATTATATACATTTTATAGAGGGAAAGAACCACAATAGTCGAACAGTAGTAGAACCTATACATTTCCCTCCTCCTCCCCCCTACTCTTCATTTTTCTCCTATCAACCTACATCCTACATTCCAGTGAAATAAATGTATTTGAACAATAAATATGTATTATGTAATTTTTTTTACTCCCTCACAGTCACAACTAACACAGCTGAATTCATCCAATTTTGTATACTTTTTTTTCCCTCCATGTATTCTTTCCTCTCTTCTTCTCCCTCTTGGAATTCAACATTCTTTCTCTCTTTAAAAATTTGGTATAGAGACTGGAAAGAGCCCCCTACTTCCCAAAATTCCCTACACACTCACTTTCTCTTTTTCGCTTTCTCTTTTTTTCTCTTGTGATGTATAGGATAGAGAGTATATAGGTGGGTACTAAGGGAATTTCCCAGGACGACATAAATTTAGAAGCTAATTTATTCATTGGATTTTATATATATATAATTTTAAATGTATTTTTAATCTAAACCCTATACACAAACTGTCTACCTATAGAACATCTAGATGAAGCAATGTATCTCATTGTATGATATATTAGTCAATATTTCAAATTTTAAGGGGGCTTCAAGAAACCCGACTACATCTGCTTCTGGCGTTAATGCCTTGACAAGGACAATAAGAGGAGAAAGTAGAAGAGGAAAAAAAAAATTTATTTATTTATTTATTTTGACAGGACACTGTACAATTTTTTTCAGAGGGGCTCTTCTTTTTTTCTCATGTCAAACATTTTTTTTCTTCCATTCTTTGTCAAATTATAAAAGTCCTTGTTTTTACAGTAAAAAAAATTGGAAGGACCATCTCTAGAGAGAAAAATTGTCTGTGAATTTAAAAATATTTTATTCTGTGGGGAATTTATATATAGTAAAAAAATATTTTTTTTGAGTGAAATGAGAAGAGATCATCTTACTCTATATTTTTTGGGACTTGTATAATAGAGATAGAAAAAGAAGGAGAGGAGAAAAAAAGATGTGAGATATTGTAGTTCGTCATTGGAAGGAGATTTGTCAATTAATCATCTTGAGACTTGATGGAGCTCAAAGCTCAATCTTGTACACAATCCAAGTATAGACTAAAATATACTTATAGAATATAACATGTGTGCTACATACTTTATATATGAATAGTAGCAAGAGAGTGAGCAATTAAAATGAGATGAGAAAAAAAAACGAAAATAGTTCAAAGGTCAAATTCATCTTTTAGTACTCCTTCCAAACACACACTCTCTCCCTCCCTTGTAACATGTACAGGGTGAGTTAAATTATTTTTAACAGTTTTCTTCTCAATTCGACACGTATTTTCAATCAACTACAACAATAGTCTAGAATATTCAGAGAGTGTCTGATTAAAAAACTAAATTATTTAATATCCAATTCCATTTCAATATTTAACCTTAAATTTTAGTTATAAAAATAGTCCAGTAGTGTTTTATTTCAAAAAACAAATCTCAAAAATTCTAGTTTATTTTAAATAAAGGTCTAGTTCAGGTAAATTTTTTGACCGTCAAAAATAAATTTCAGTTAATTTTTCCAAGTCAGAAAGAAAGAAGAATAGACTTGAAATGAGTGGGAAAAAACAAGAGATTCCCTGTACAAAAGAGAAAGTGAAAATGAAGGGAGTGTGATGTGTAATATATAACTATAGCGGAAGGGGAAGAGGAGGGAGGGGGTTAGTTGGTTGTAGAGGATGAAACAATATATCAATATGTCGTAGAATAACGTATACAACCTTGACTGTTAGCTATAAAGCTTTTCCTATCATAAAAGCTCTTGTCGTAATAACTAAAAACCCCCCAAAAAATTCTTCCTCATATTTTCACTCCCTACACAACCAAACACATAACATTCCTATTCCCACAAAGAGAAAGTCAGCGAGAAAGATTTTTTCCCACACACAAAAAAAATAAATGATATATTACAATCCATAGGACCCAAAGAGAAAAGATGATGGAACAGATGAAAATATACAGTGCCAGTTGAGTCAGTCTTAAGATGAAAACCTTTAGCCGTGGGTAAGATATAAAAGAAGAAAAAGAAAAAAAAAAGAAAAGAAAACTGTGGGTCATAGACAGTGTACATATAACAAGGCTCATCTGAGAGTGAGGCGTCATGTAGTAAAAAAAAGTGTATCAAGGATATGTTAGAATATTATTTCTTTTGAGGGAAATTGAGAACCTGCCACACCCGCCACCACACTCTGACTCTTTACTCTATCAAAATATCGAGCATGTGAATTATAAGCATAGATTTTCTTCCCATCGATTAAATGTCACTACCAGAATCCTTCTCTTTTTTATATATCCATTCTTCTACATATTGCGTACATGTAAATAATCTCTCCTCTCTTTTTTTTTTAAAAAAAAACTTATTTTGACCACAAACCTTCATGTACGTTTATGTAAATTTAATATATATAAAAAAATGTCTTCATTTTGGGTTCTCTGTGTGTGGAAACCCCCCATGAATTTATATTTAACTGAAATATGAACCCACACACACACATGAAAAAAGTTATTTAAATTGTGACGGCGGTGAAACTTTCCCTTGTTTATTTTTTCGAAAAAAAGTGTGTTGTCAAAAAAATAGAGTTGCTTGGTATATATATCTATATCGTGGTTTTCACTAAAATAAAGTTGTCAATGACGACAGCAAAGAGTTGAAGGTGAATGGTGATGAAATTATTTTATATGTTTTTAATAGAGGATTTAAATTTAACCTTGTCTTTGTAGTTTGTAGAGTGTGTTAACATATCTATAGAATTATTTCATACATAGTGAGTAGTTTTTTGACATGTCAAAAAAAGGTGTCCTTGAAGCCCTTAAATTATTTACTATTTTTATTCAAAAAAACAGGTTCATATCTGTATACTCTATAAAGAACAAAGAGAAAATGGAGAATTTTATGAAAATTGTACGAAATCAAGGGGGAAGGAAGAGGAAGAGAGAATTTATAAATAGAAAATAAATTATTAAATTCTTTCTCCCCTTTCTACATTTTTCGGAATAAAACTCAACTTTAATTAAATTTATTTTGATCTGGACAAAATATTTTTGAATTATTTTAATTGAAAAAACTGACTAAAATATTATTTTTCCTGTTTTTACAATAAAGTAACTGTTAAAGTCCCTTTTGTTATTTTGATTGAGATTTGAGTTAAATTTCAATAAAATTCTCCATTTTTTGTACAAATACAAAATATAGACAAATACAGATTTGAAAAATGAAAGAATAAAATTTAATTAAAATTGTAAAAGGTTAAAATTGAGTTGGAGTACCTGTATGCAAAAAAATAAAAAAAATGACTAATGGATTTTATCCAGGGCCCACAATCGTTAGTGTCAACTTGTATGTGAGAAGCATAGCCACTATTGATGACGTAAAAATGGTAAGGGCTTCATAAAATCCCACCACGACCAAAAAAAAAATTAAAAATAATTTTATAAGCTGCATCAATTGCGATTAGTTGAGTCGGTATCTTATTTTATGCAAAAAAATAATTTATTTAGTTTTTATTTTATTCTTGAAAGTCTCCCCCTTTAATTCTTGCATCTTTCCTTGTCTTTCAATATTTGTCTATAGTTTATAGTTTACTTTTATTATATTCCCATTTTTATTCAAAAAAAAGAGAAAAAAAAAATATTTCATATTTGTAAAGTCATCCATCATTTCTTTTTCTCCATTTGCTCAAAAAAAATCAAGATCAAGTGTATGTACAGAAGTAGAACAATAGTTTAGAGGAGATAAAAAAACCAATGCAGCTTTTTTGACCCCAATCCTTTTTTGACTATAAATTCATATAAAATTGTCTCCGTCGCGGATTCCCAATTTTTATTTTTTTTATTAGAGAAGATTGTAAATAGTATTTTTTATTGAAAAATTTATGCCATTTTTGTATTATTTTTCTTTTTATATTTTATTTTAAATAAAAATATTACGATTGCTCTGTCCCCCTTTCTTTTGGCTCTCAATTTGCATTGATATTGAAAAAACTTATTTAGTGTTATTGTTCTACATAATTATTATATAAAAAATTTAGTTGACCTTTTAGATCTTGACTATTTAGTCTGCTCATAAATATTTTTTTTTAATTATTCGTGTAAATCTCTCTCTCTTTCTCTTCTTTTAATTATTATAATATTTAGTCATTTTAATTGGGGCTGCTTAAATTAAAATATTATTATTCTCCAGTATCTTAGATTAGTCTGTTCAGTTCATTGTCTAGTAAACTTTAAATTAAATACAATAAAAAATGAAATCAAAGTAGATGAGAGTTTTCCAATGAAAATAAATTTTCGAATTTTTTTTCACTTGTCGTCTGGTGCTTGCTTGAAGTCAAATAATATTGATAAAATATTTATTATTTAATTATTGAAAACTATTTTTTAATTAAAATAGTTTAAATTATCCTTATTCGTCTTCCTTTATCGTCCTTTGCCTAAAATTAAAATACTAGAAACATGGAGTTTTAATATCTATTTTTACAAGCATTAAATAAAACTTTTTTTGTCAAAGTTTTTAATAATGAGGCAAATGATATTTAATTTTAAATTAAATTTTTTTAAAAATAATCACTACTCCCCTTTTTGTGTACAAATATTTATGTGATATACTATTTTTAAAAAATGCTCTTCTCATTTTTCTATGTGTATGTTGTCTCCACAATTACTCGAAAGAAAAATTAATTTAGTGTTTTTGGTGGGGCTAAAGACAATTAATATAAATTTTTAGTACATAATTATGAAACCGTTGGATTATGAATAATTAAAAATGTCTCTGTCTTCATCTTCCCTCTTTGTAAAAAAAATAAAGTTTGGCTTTGGCTGGGGCTACAAAAATAATTTTTAAGTTGAAAAATAAACAAGTGGAGAGAAAAAAAGAGAAAAAAACTCTTTCAAAAATTCATGAGGATGGTGGAGGGGGAAGAAACAAGTTAAAATCAATAAGAAAGATTAATGTTCATAATATTTTATGCGACTCTATAGTTTTTTTTGTGTCTAAATTTTTAAATGTTTTCTCTCTCTTGAATTCTAAATGAGTTGACTTTTATCCCCAAAGCTCCATTACATCTTGTGCATGAATTATGTCACAAAAAAAAGAAATATTTTTTTTCAAGTCACCTACATTCAATTATTTTGTGGACCTCCCAAAGTCACACACAAAAAAAGTTTATTTATTTAAAAAAAATGAAAAACAATTCTCTCTGGCTATGACGCACATGTGAAAGTAAGAGAGAGAGAAAGAGAAAGTTGGTGATATTTTAGGGTCCATTTTCTACAGAATTACCCGGACGTAGTTAATGAAGGGAGAGGGAGAAAAGGAGAGTTTTTTTTGTTCAACTTAATCACAAAAACAAACGAGACACTACAACCTGACATGACTACCTAGTAACTCTTGTACTTTAAAACTTTTAACCTTTGACATATTTATAGTCTCTCTCCTATCCCCTGTTAAATTTAGAGATATCCTTGACTTACGTACATGAGTACATTTTTTTAAAGGTTTATGATGGAGGGGGGATAGTCTTGAAAATAAAAAATGGAGCTTTTAAATAAATCACACTTTTCTTTTATAACTCCATTCTCTCCCCCTTACACTTATTTGGACGAGAAGCCAATATATCTCTCCCTCTCTCAAAGAGAAAGGACATGGACATACAACTCTAAAGTGTAAAGCTTTGAGAAGAGAGAGAGAGAGAGAGAGGGAGAAAAGTTTAAGTAGAAAAAATCGACACTAAAATTGACATTTTTGGCATAAAATGCTGACGATAGTCACGGAAACAGAAGCTTTTTCTGTCTTTATCTTGTATTTTATTTTATTTTTCAAGGAAGCACGTCCTCTTCAACTATAGAGACTTCATCTCTCTACAGATACAAAAAAAAGAAAGAAGAGAGAAAGTTAAACCTAACAAAGGTCGTTATATTGACTCATTGTGGATTGAGATGAGATAAAATCAATGAGAACGACGTGTTTCTCTCTCTCTCTCATCAATGATTGTGACACAAGGAGGAGGAACGTAAAAAGAAAATGGTTGACTTGAAAATTTGTAATTACGGAATTTTACCTTTATCCAATTATTTCTCCCTTAATTTTACTCTTTTTTCCTCAAATTTTATGACGTCAAAAATAAAAGTTTCCCTGTATCTTTTTATTTTAGTAGAAATTGTTGGAATTTTGGTGGATAAAAGTAGGACAAGAAAAGGGAGGGAATGGATATGAAAATAATATAAAGGTTGAGGGTGTTAAATGAGTGTGCAATTTTTATGATGATTTGAAATCAAGATTAAAAATCCAACACAGCATCTCCAGTCTATACAGAGACACATAAGACTTGGGTTATTTAGACGTATGCCACCAAAAAAAAGAGACAAGTTATGGCCGTCTTATGGAAGAGATATAGGATTAGAAATAAAATATAAAAAAGGTACTACCGAACAAGATTACAACCCTGCCACCATTTCCCTCTCTCTCTCTAAGTATCACCGAGAGATACACAAGAAAAATCTAATTTCTGGGACAACTTTTGGGTGAAATCTCTCTCTCTCTCTCTCTCTCTGTCTGCCGCCTCCCATATATTAGTATTGAGTATGTGGGAATCTACAGAAAAAAAGGGAGGAGGAATTAGCTGAGGACATTTAGAGGAGGATAATAGTTGAATGAGAGCAAACTTTAATATATAGCGAGAGATTACATAAAAAAGAGAGGGGAAGCGTACATGTCGGGGAAAGTAGAGAAAGTTAAAAGATGTAAGTGGAGATGTTGTGTCTATTTATTGTAGTCTATGTCTGTCAAGGTTCATATAAAAATATAAAAAAGGAGAAAAAGAGAGTCAACTTAATCGTGAAGAAAGAATAAAAGAATGATATTGGATTTCCGAGGAATAAACTGAGCCAAGAGCAAACAAGACGGCCCCTCCTTACTTTCTCTCTCTCTCTCTCATGTCTCAATCTCAATCATTTTGTCCAGTCATTTACTACCTCTAATATATATATCAAATAAAAGTTAGTACTCCCCACCTTCTTCTTCCCAGATTCCACAATCCCTTCCTCACCTTTAAATCACTCTCTTTTACATTCTTTCACTTTCTTCTTTTCTCTCCTCTCTCTCCTTTTTCTCTTTCTATTTACTCTGGAATATTTACTCAGTCTCGAATGAGAAATCCCTTTTCTCCTTTTTTCTCTACTTTCTTTCATCTTTGTCTCATATTTCAAAATCTCAATTAAGAATTTTTCAAAACCCCTATTCCTTTCTCCTTCTCATTCCACCCACGCTGAATATTTTAATTTTTTTTTTTGAGTGAAATGTCAAATGATTGGCCCCAAGTCTTTATCCTCAATGTTTGAGATGACAGAGTGTAAAATTGAGGGGGGAAGAGTGGGGGATGAGGGTAGAGACATGGTTAATTGTAAGTAAGATGAAGATATGGAGAATGTCATGTATGTAAAATAATGCACAGAGTTTGGGTTATGTAATTACACAAGTTTTATGCGTCTCTAGGAGAGTTTTAACTTGTATGAAAAACGAGGAGAGATAATAAAATTCAGCTATTAGTGAATTTCCACAGAAGCCATTGGTTTCAAGTTTCCAACTCTCTCTCTATATATATATAAAGTAATGTTCCTTATAATGTAAGACTACATATAAAGAAATGAGTTGAGTCAAGACAGACAAGAAATTGTGTTGGATAATTGACCCTTTCTCTATTATTAAAGGAAATTATTATAAGGAAAAGTGGGGGAGTGGTGTGAATGTGGTTGAACGTTATAAAGATGTAGACGCATTGAAAAACTTTTAGTGGTAACAATTCTCTCTCCCTATACTCAAAGGGGGGGGGGTGGAAAGAGAGCCTGTCAAAATCCATGGAATGAATAAGAGTGGACTTTTTGGTTTAGGAGAGAGAATGTTGAGTCTATTACGAGGCCCAGGGGAACCTCATCTCTTTTTCACCTTTTCCTTCCCCCTCCCCCCCCCCCCTTTGCAAACTTGCATCCATTATATTGTACCTACCATGTGGCCGGGCAGACTCCATGTCATATATTATCTTGAAAGCCACAATTTTCACAACTTAATCTTACATTTTATATCCCCCCCTCCCCATCCAAATGTGTATTGGCCCATCAACTATAATTATTATGAGCGTGTTAACGTGGTCATGAACACCGGTTTTCATTATTTTCTTTTACCCATATTTAACATTAAGACTTTCTCCAAATACAGGTCTGGCCATTTTAAGAGTATTTAAATATATCTTCAAATAATTATCTACAATTTTTTTCTATTCTTACTACTTTCTTCGAGAGAGAAATGTTTCACCGCCATCTCTTTCTTGGTGAAGTGTTATTAATTAATTCAGTTATTTTTTTTAAAAAAAAAATACTTCTTTGTCACCAGCACGAATTTTTTTTACAATTTATATTGTTTTGCATTAATTATTTTCTACTTGACAATGATAAGTACAGGTGAATTATTTAAATGAAAATTTTTAACCATATAAGACACACTCAACTGTCACGCGGAATGCTGATTTTTGTTAGTAAAAAAATATATTTCTTTTGGAATGACATTTTTTCGGACAATTACACCAATTAGTAAATTTTTTTAAAAAACAAAGTTTTTTTTGTCAAATTTTGAACTAGTTTAATTTTTAATTGAGTACGCAGTTACGCAATTAGTCATGATGATGCATCCATTGTTCTCTCTATCTCTCTTTTTAGACACTCTAATGTTACACTGTGTCAGTATTAAAGTTTAATTTTTTAGTACAAGGTCAATTGTAAAATAATCAAAAATATTGACGAAATATTTTGCCTCGTCGTAAATAATTTCTTTTTTTCAAATTATGGTCAATCCTCCATTTTTTATGAGACATGAAATCCAATGCACTTTTTTTAAATAATTAATTTAAAATTGAGTATTGGGTTTTATGTTTTGATAAATAAATGAATTTATTTATTTTAAAAAAGAATCAACTATTAAAAATAGAAGTTGACCGTTAAAAAATGAGTAATGTAGTGTTTCGTAAATAACAGAAAAAGAAATTGAATACTTTAATAGTGAATTTTGGTATGTGGCATGAGAATTTGAGAAAAAAAGAAGATAAAAAAAAGAATTTTATTGATTGTCTTTTCTACAATTTGATTAAAAGTTGATGCATTGTGGTTTATGATTTTTGTCTCTATGATCTATTGATGATTTTTTGGCCACAGCTGCCACGCAAGTCTCTGTGAACTTGTATCTTCGGTCCATCTCAAAAATAGATGATTACGAAATGGTAAGTGCTTGACATTGATCTCAACACAAAAAGAGTGTGCCTTTACGTCACTCCATTTTTTATAATATAAAACCACAAACACTAAATTTAATATTTGTGTAAACTATCATTAGAAATTAACTTTTCTTTTATATCTCTCACACAACTCAAAAAATAAATGGACTCTCTCTTACATTCTTCAACATTATAGGAATTTTTTCAAAAAAAACACATACTTCTTTCTCTGTCTCTTTCACAAAAAATCTTTTCTCATTTTTAGCTTGAATATATATATATATACATATTTTAAAAAATGTAGAGTATAAAATAATTAAACTTTAAATAATAAAATGCATTAAATTTAACAAAAAAAATCTTTTTTTAGGTTAAAATGAATTGAAAATATTTAATTGAGTAAAGTCTAACTAAAAATGTTTCAATTTTAAAAATAGACAACCAAAATAAATTATTTACTGTGGTTCTGGCTCGACATTTTACAACTTGAGACATGACACGAATCTTCCCAAAAAATTAAATTTGTGTACTCTAAAAAAAATAGAAAAAATGGTGAGGCTGGCAATTGGTTCATTTTTATTGTTTTTTTTACTCCCTTGGTCTACTTGAGAAGATGAAGAAAATTTATGAGAAAAATCAAAGTTGATTGTGCCCTGGATTTTTTCTCGCTCTCTCTCTTTCTCTCTCCAAAATATGAATGAGTGTCTACACATTTCTAATACATAAAAAAAACTAGAGATGAAAGGGGAGTAAGAGAAAGGGGAGGATGATAATAATAACGTGTAAATAAAGAATGGAGACCTCGTTCCCTCTCCCTGTCTCTTGAATTTTCTTGTCCTTGGCTGGAGTAGGGAGTAGCACAGGGAGGGACAAGAGGGAAAGAAGACTTTCCCTTGAGCACTCTCTTTCTCCGCTTTCTCCAAAAACCCGGAGAGCCTTCATAAACTTCACTAATGATTTCATTCGTCTTTCAATTGTAAGACAAGGCCCAAGGTCGACATTTCCCTTTCAATCTGCCCTCTTAACTCTACCCTTTCACCTGCTATTTCCTTCCCTCTCTCTCTCTCTCAGTTTCCTCCTCCTTCAAAAAAACACATCCCACAAACTCACTAGCTCTCTATGTATTATCATATAAAACAGAATATTTTCAAGCCCCCCTCCTCCTCCTCTCCAACTTTCCTTTCATCTTTTTTTATTTTAAGGCTCTCTCTCTCTCTGCCACTCTCATGCCTGTGAAAAATGAACTAATATAAAAATAATGCAAGTTTATGAAAACCTCATGGAAAAAAGTGAGAGGGTGTAAAATTTGACTTTCCTTTTTTTCACTCTCTCTTTTAATTTATTTTACCTTGGTTCTCTTTTTTTATGAAACTAAAATGTTCATTTTATAAGGTATGACAGACATGGAGATAATTCAAAAGATGTTAATTTGACAGAGGAAAAGCAGAAAGTGAAAGAGAGGGAGAGGGGGGGGGGGCGGGAAAATATTGGTAATTGAATGAAATGAAATAGTCCCAAAAATTTTAGTTCCTTTTGTTGTGTCTTGTGTGGTATGGGTCCTCTGTTTGTTAGTTTGGGAGAGGAATGAGGATGAGGAAGAGAGACGGGATGACTGTTATGAGAGTGAGGAGATGGGTAGATGAATAGAAGAGAAAGTTGAGGCAAGTGGGAGTTTTAGTGAGTGTGACATAGTCAGTGTGTGTCCGCTGGTTCTTGTTTAGAGTGTAGTGTGTGCGCAATTGTGAGTTGTTCAATGTAAACAAGAATATCGATATCGAGAGAACGAGAGACAGACAGGAGAGGCAAGCGCGCGGTTGGTTACAAACCCAGGCTAACTTTTCTCTCTCCTCTGAGTGAGTAAAATAGAGAAAATACAAATATAGGGAAAAGGTTGGAATCCCCGTAGTCTCCACTGTGTCTCTTGCTGTGAGGGATTGAGAGAAATGTTTGAATTCATCTCACTAGCCATAGGATACTAATTAAAATGGAATCAACCAAAAACCAACAGAAACAAATATTCTCTCTCTCAAAATCTACACAATTCATACAACAATAGCCAATATTTGTCCACAATTTTTTTTCATCCCATGTACTCTTCATACTTGTCAAATCTTCATGTGTACCACTGACAACACTCAACTTGTAGCTTCCAGTTAAAAAAAATCTGGAGGGGATAATTTAGAAACAGGATATATTGTAAAAATTGCCAATATAAAAATGAAAAAATTAGAATCATCTCCAGTCATGTACACAATTTATATGTGAGACAATTACGTAGGAGAAATATTTGTAGGAAAAAAAAGTAGGAAAATATATGAGACAAAAGAATAAAAAATAGTACTAACGGTTTAATCCCAAGAGTTTGACGAGAGGATAAAATGGCAAATGGGCAAGTTTAAAATTTAAGTAGGACGAGTGAGGAGAGAACTATAGAGAAAATTTTGGTAGTATAACAGCTGTAACCACAATCGTCGAGATTCGGAGGATCGAAGCATTGATTGAGGTTTTCAATGTGTAGACTTTCACTGTCTCTATAGAGGGTGGGATTGGGATAGAAATAGGTTTAAATAAAATACATTAAATCAAATGGGCCAGGAGAGAGTGAGAGAGAGGAAGAGAAAAGATATCTTTCTAATCTTGTACGTACATAACAACACACAAAAATAGTTATAGGGAAATCATAGGCGGGAATAACTACAACGTAGTAGTGGTCGATTTGTAGTTCACACAGAGGGAGGAAGAGTTGATGAATGTTATTCTTTGAATATCAGACACACAATAAACAGTAGACAATGTACTTTCTCTCTCCTATGCACATAACACATGCACTATATATTTTAAATACAAGAGTTGGAGTTAATGAAAAAACCTCTGCTATTCCATAGATGAAAGCCGAATATCTCTCTCTCTCTGTCTGTACATGGACAAAATAGAAGTGAGTTGATGAGCAATTTACTGGCTGACAGCACTCAGCAGAAGCTTCCATTGAAAATCCTCTTTTCTCTCCCCTCTCATTCCTTCCAAGGACTTTCTCTCTCTAAAAATATAAATAGGAGCAAAAAAATTACAAGAAAGATTATCGCTTTCCCCATGCTTTCTCTATTCTCCATGAAGGACATAATAATGTTTTGTCGTGTTCTGAACAAATCCCCACCAACTCTCTCCCCCTCCCTCTCCCTCTTCCAAAAGAAAGAATCCCAAACCCGATAGCTGAGGAGAAAGTTGTGTAGTATTTTAGTGTAGTTGTAGTTCCATTCTCTATTTTTTTTCTTCCTGGAGAAGGAGGAGAAGGAGGAGGGGGTGAAAACAATAAGAGAATTTTGTCTATATATAAAATCAATATATCTTATATAACCTTTTCAGAGAGACAAGAATTTTTTTAATACTTTTTTATACATCAACAACCTACATATATCTGTCTTTGTAGGTGTATATAAAATATCAATGGATACATTGGATGGTTATATGAGAGAGAAAGAGAGAGAGAGAGTTGTATATTGTGTGTATATAAAAAATCCATAACTTTTTAACTATAGAATTGAAGGTATTTGCCAACTGGCAACTGCCGTTCTTTGGAAGACACTTATTTTTCTCTACTGTCTCTCTTTTTCTCTCCCCTTTACCTCCTCCTTCCTTTTCTGTCCTCGAATTCGAATCTATAAGAAGACAAGAGAATCCTCTCTCTCTCTCTCTCTTTGGTTGACCATGAAAGTAAAGGGGAAAAAATGGGGAATAGGCTTTCGTCTTCTTGGAGTTTGGAGGGAGTAGGGCGAGGGAAGTCGTGAGCAAATGTAGAAAATGTAATTCTCTCCTTTTATTTTCAACAACAACTTTTCTCGCCTTGACTGCCAATGAAACTAATCTTTGAATGGCACGCTATCTCCTCATACAAATCTATGCCCAACACAAAGAGAAAAGGGATGAGAAAGAAGACCAAGAAAAAAAAACTAATCTCTCTTCCAGTGAAAAAAAAACATAATCATAATAATATCAAAAGAGAAAAGAGAAAAGGGAGCAAAAAAAATATATAAAATTACATGCATGGAATTATGAATTATGAATACAACAAAAAATAATAAAAATTGACTCAATTGCCTCTACTACTGTCTCATCATGGGAGAAAGCTTTTTTTATTATGTATTTTCTCCAAACTATTTTTTTTATTGCACTGCCATTGCCTGGAGGGTGTCTAATTGAAAAATGTCGTGGGTTGGTAAAAATACATTTTGGTTGAATATTTTTTTACACTCAAATTTAAATAAATTCTCCCGCCAAAATAAACATGAAATTGTGAGAGAGAGTCCATTTCCATTTCTCTTTCTAAATAGAGAGAAAGTAACACAATGTAAACCACAATCTTTGTTAAAATACAAAAATTAATTATAGATAGTTATCTCAATCTCACAAATTCAACTGATAATAAACTTGTTCATAATTTAAATGTATGACGAGCCTCACTAATTTGACTTGTGAATAATATTAAAAAACATAATAAAAAAAGTTTTTTTGTTTCAAAATTAATAAGGTCTCTTGTGTTGTGTTCCACAAAAAAAACAATTTTTTGTTTGTAGGATACAAAGATAGATTACATATAAATTTATATGAGTCCTCCATGTCACAGACAGAAGAAAAAAAAATAACGGAAGTCAACTCATCCTCCTCTTCCTCCTCCTCCTTCTTGTCATGATCAACACCACAAGAGAATTAAGAGTGAGGGTGTTGACGAGGATGGAGGCGTATGAGGGAAGAGGAGGATGAGGGAGCCAACATAGAAAAATCTGTATTATCTATTCTCTCCTATTTTCTCTCTTCCTCTTTCTCTATCTTTCTCTGTCTTTCTTTCGCTGTCTAATAAAAAGAAATACTACACAAAAAAATAAATATATACATTCATCCTATTGGCCTACACTCTCTGATCTCTAATAGCTTTCTTTAAACCAGAAAATATAGTGACAAATTCCGGCCCACTCTTTTTTCAATTTTGTTTTCTTTTCATATTTTTTTAACCTTCACCTCACAAGGATTAATTAAATACAATTTTAATTAATAATAAAAGCAACTTTTTCTTTTGTATTTTGTATTTCTTAATCACGCCATTTCTGGTATTTGTCATTCATATTGACATGAATGGAATTTTAGAAAAAAAATCACTTTGAACTCAAAGTTTTTTTAAAAATAAACTTTCTTTTTGTATTTTTGAAGCTTTCAAAAATATGCCGAAAAATTTAACTAAATTAAATAAACACCCCCTCCCCTACAAAAAAGTAAAGTACAAAAAAAAACAAAGCCAAGAAAACATTTTCTATGCTATAAATATTTGCCATTGTATTGTAACTGCAAATTGACTCTCTCCTGCTCTATATAATTTTCATCTATAGGATATATATATATACATCTTTGCTGCTGCTATTCTATATATATTATAGATACAAAATATATATGAAAAAAAATTAAATGGAATTTAGCTAAACACAATTAAATGTGTCTCTTTTGTATCTCTCTCTCTCTCTATCTCTTTATAATTAGGATTTGTATAATATATACATGTGTTATATATTATAAACAACACTCTTCAGTGCTCTGCGCTTTTCAAGTGACTGTCTCGTCTGTCTATATATTATTATATATATTTATATATATACTATATTAAATTTGCATCTCTCTCTTGTTTTGGTTTACATTAGGATAAGCAATATAAGCATATATTTTAATTGCACTGGGTCTATATTTAATTATCATTTAGGTGCTCATTGTTGGTTTCGTTGAAAATTAATTAATTTAAATATTTGCTCCTATTGTCACTGAGCTTATCAATTTACCTCTCAAAAAAATAATATTCTTTTCTCTCTCACCACCTACACAAATCTGTCTCTCTTTGTTTAGCTATTTGATATAAAAATTAATATTACATAATAATTTTATGTATTTTGATATTAGTAGAAATACTCAAATTAAAATGATTTTATTTGCGGTCACTTTCCAGTTTTGTAAGTTGTAAGGAGCTAAGGGATCATATAACGGAAACCAGACACTTTTAAGTAAGACTCGGGTACTTTTTTTGTACTTTGAGACCATTTATTTTTATCACGTTTGTCTCCCTTGACTGGGTGGTTGAGTCTCTTTGAGTTTTGGATTTTGGTTTTTCACAGTTGTAAACTTTTACCTCCTCCCATCTCTCTCTCTGTCCTACATAGTAAATTAAATCAAAATATTGTCATGAATCAAAGTACTAGCCGGCTCTAATTTCACAAAGTTGTCTCTTTCTCTTTCTCTCGCTTACTTTCACTTGAAGCCTCAGACCATGAAAGAAAAGCTCCCCCATGCACATTTCTATTAGACAAGGAGAAAACCGCAGTGTGTGACAGGGGAGAAGAGAAAATATCAAGGAATGAAGGAAAAGATGTTAGAAATATACATGAGTGAAAGTGAAACTTACAGAGGTAGACCAATCCTCTAACATTTGGAGGAAACCATGATGGAAAAAAACGAGTCAATCCTATTAAATAAATATAGAGATAGTCATGGCCTCATGGTTTCCTATTAAATTGCCTCCACTCTTCCTCCTCCACTTTCTACTTTCTCTTTCTCTCCTGCTGTTAAAAACATTGCTCATACTTAAATCACAATTTCATTATCATAACTCATTAACTAGTTCCATTCATTTATCTAATGAATATTTTGTACAAAACACAAAATACACAATCATCTCTCTCTCTCTATTAAAGAATCATAAGGGGAGGGGATATAAATTATGTTCATCATTACATAATGTAATGTACCCACTTATTAATACAAAATGAATGGGCTCGAGAAAATTCTCTAATAGTTTTTGTACACGCATAGGCCAACAGTTAATAGTTTTTTTGTGTGAGGGAACTCATGAAAAAAAAATTGTACTTTGAATTCATCAACAAGAAATTTTTCTCTATTTTTATCACTCTAATTTTATACAATTCTCTCTATACATCTCTCTCTCTCTCTATATATATATATATACATGTATAGCAAAACAATAGGTCAAAATATATTGTACATATGTTTGTACATAATTCAATAGGCTAGACACAAAATTTCTTTTAATGAATAGCAGCACGTTCTTTTTTTTATATAAAATACAAGTTTACAACTCTCGTCAAGAATTTTTCCGTCATAGCAATTATTTCTCTCTCAAGTTTCTTTTTTTCCCCTCTTACAATATTATAATGACTTAAACTCTTATAGGATAAAAAAAGAAGACCAAAGAAGGGTAAAGGATTTTTATAAGTTAGATCCCAGATCCCCATCACCCTCCTCTCTCTCCTCTCTCGTTCTGATATGTCGTAGTACTTATACACACACACAAGATTATTAATGGTAGTAATTAAAGTTTCTACTGTAATTTTCTAGCGGAAAATCCAAGGGATGAGTGAGATGAAGGGATCTCGTATGTTCGTATGTACAACAATAGGGGAGCCTTACATAATAATATAACCTTTTAAATGAAATGTCTCTCTTAATATATCTCTCACTATGTACTATATAGATGGTACCTATACAATATTGAATTTTAGAGTAAAGAAAAGAGAGAAAAGTCTTGTTAATTCAACTTTTCACTTTTTCTGATAATAACATTTCCATGAGCTTCAAAATGTATAGTTGAGTTAAAATCATTTTATATTATTTTTCAAACTCCCTTCCAAAATATATGTACATGTACTTATAACACGTCTTCAGAAAACCTCTTATGGAGTCTAACTTGGAAATTATTTAATGACTAATAAGATGTTCTATATCATGTACATATTTATATAGAAAAGAATATAGAGAGAGAATTTTGTTCGCAAAGATAAATCTCATAGACAATTTTATATCAAGAATATTTCTAGTGCTATTTAGACTCCCCTATAAAATTTGGAGGGAAAGCAAGACAGACACAAGGAGAAAAAGGAGAAGAAAAGGAAAATGCGGCAATCTTAGAAAGAGAGAGAGAGAGAGAGTAAAGTAGACTTATGATGAGAATGACACTAGTGAGTTCAAACTCTGATAAGTGCATTGAGGGAGACATAATAGCTGAGTTGAGAGACCCAAGAAAATTTTCTCTCTCTCCTTCTCTTCACACATGGAATAATGAGCAAGACTACCAAAGACCTTACAAACCCTCCCCCCCCCCTTTCCCTCCTTTCTCTCTTCTTCCATATCCAAACTCTGACATAGGTATTTATACAGACTATTTAAACCCTCGTAGTTAAGCTCCATCTCATCTTCCCAGTGTCACGAACACACACACAGACACACAAACTCCTGAACAAGCGTCTAAGCATCCTCCATTTATACGTACAAACCCCCTCCTTTCCCCACTTCATCTAAAATACATAAGACAAGGCTAAAAAAAGAGAGGCTAGATATGCTTTAGATATGACAATCCCCCCCCCCCTCAGAAAAAAACTCGTGTACTTTTTTTTCACAAATAATGATCCATCCACTAGTCAGGCAGGGCGAAGCTCTTAGAATTATGATAGTAAATATATCTCATGTGTCTTGGAGAGAGAAGAACAAGGACTATGCTTAAGTCTTTGAGTCTTGAACTCTCTCTCTCTCTCGAGTGGGCACGATGAAGACGTCGTGGATGATGACGATGTTTTTTGGTGTGTTAAAACGTTAAAGCTATGGGGCTAAGAAGGAGGAGGACAGGGATGATTTCTTTTAAGAGGTTTCATCTCTCAAAATCTTGATGCTTGGCCACACCCTTACATTATTAATCAGGAGACATAAAATAGACATGATTTTCTCTTCCTCATCCCTCCCCTTCCCCCATTCTTTTATGCATTGTCTACGTACATAAGTTGAAAGAACAAACATTTCCTAACCCTTCATTATTATTCCTCAACTGTTTTTCACCTTCTTACATTCTCTCATCCTTCTTGGAGAAAGAGAAAAAAAACCCCAAAACCATCATTTTGACATTTCAATTATCGTATTCTCTTGAATTTACACTTTCCCCCTCTCTCTTTCTTTCTCTTTCTCTATAAATTTTATATTCTTGTGTCTACACAATGTCTATGACACATCAAAGTCAAAGAGAAAAAGGCCTCGAACCTTTGTTAGAGAACAGGGAGAAAGTTCATGACCCTTGATTTTCATTTTTATTTCTATTTTAATTTTATAATTTAGAAGTGTTAAATATTTGAATTTTATTCTCTCTCTCTTTTTTAATATAAAATGAAACTTACATAAGAAATTAAACGAGAATACAATCATTGAAATTTCCCTCTAAATTTTTTTTACAAATTCAATCTTAAAATAAAAAAGTCTATACTTACTTATAATAATTTTCTACAGACATAACTACCATACAATATTAGAAAGTAGTGAAAGTCAACCAGCTTAAATTTATTTTCTCGTCAAAAAAGATACTCTTCAACTCTTACTCTTATACAAGAAAGAAAAAAGGAAACTTTTTCTCTCAAGAGTTGGATTTTTTTTTATAAAAATAACCCTTATTGCATAACAATATGAAATATATATATATATATATATTATATAAAGGACGTCTAGTGAACGTAAAGAAGATTGGGATAAAATAAGAAGAAGGGGGGCAGGAAGGAAATTTGATTTTAAGCGGATACAATTTGACGTTGCGTAACTTGGGAACACTTGACGTCAAGTCTTGTGTTTTTCTCTCTGTCATCTTATACCCCACTCTCTCTCTCTCTCTCTCTCTCAATATGACTCGTGCTAACTAACAAAGAGTCTGGGTTTATGGTTTATTAATAATGGGGAATAAGTTTTTTTCTATAGAAGAGAGAGACTTTCTTTTCTGTGTTGAGTGACGTGTGCGTGTGTATGACGTGTGTGTGGTGAGCCAACTTTCTCTAGATTCCCCCCCCCTTTTTTTCACTTTTTCTTCTACTACTTGAATTAATTGGTATATATATATATATTATCACATTACAGTCTTTAACCACTATTTATATTAATTTTGGAAATAATATAATAAATAATGACAAATATTTTGACACAAAAAAATAATAAATAATCCTCTCACCTTTAATTTATAATAATAAAAAAATACTTTTTAAATAAAATATTGACATTTGCCATCATTCTCCACTCATTCAATCCACTCTCTCTGCTTCCTTTTTTGTTGAGTACCTCTTTTGTAAAAAAAATAAATGCATGTGGCATGAGAATCAAGGAAGCATGTACTTTGTCAGTCTTCACCTTTTGACAAGAGAATAAAAAAAAGAAAGTTGGTCAACAACAACAAGAGGAGAAAGTATTGAGAAAAAAAAATCAATTCAGTAAAAAGAAACTTAGATTCTTCTTTTCATGTTAAAAAGATGAAACGCCTTGACATGTTGACCAAGACTTTTTTTTTCATTGGGGTACTTGATACTTGAAGTCAAAGAGAGAGAGAAGAAATGAATAGAAATAGAACTAAAAATATAAAAAAAGATGGACAAAGTACATATAGACACATGAAAAGTGCTTTTTATTTTGGTTAAAATGGAAAAAATAAAATAAATAATGTGGCTTCCTATTCCCCCTCTTTTTTTATATCAATATTTTAAAGTGTCTCCATGAGAGCCTCCAAACTTTTCCTATTTTTTTTTGAAAATATTTCTCTACCTCAAAGAAGACGACTCCAGGTCAACTTAAGGAGAAAGTTGAAAAATTCAACTTTTAATTTTTTTATAGTTGAATTTTATTGACTCTCCTTGTGCTTTTTGCTTTATATTTTTGTTGTGCTTTAACATTAAATATTACCTAATTTTAAAAATAATACAATGTCATACAATATGGTACATGTATGTCGCTTTTGTACATTGTGAGAGCATGAATTGAGCATGAAAATTGAAACTGTTTTTTTTGCTTTGCTTTATTTGGGCTTCATAATAAATTTTGTCAATTGAAAAAAAAACTTCTTTCTACTATTAAAAACTGACATTGCTTTCTCTTTTACAGTGCTTCAAGCTTTCCATATACATTAAATATTTTTTATTTAATAAAAAAAATACTACTAAATATAATATAGAACATAGTTTATATAATTTCTCTCTTCTATTCACTTTCTCTTTTCTCTCTCTTTTCTCTCTCTCTCTCTCTTTTCTCTCTTTCTCTAATATTTGATCAATTTTCCAAAGATAGAAAACTCACTAGAGAAAATATTACACAAAACATAGAACTTTTAGTTGACATTAATGTCTTTGTAGAAAAAAAATAATAGAAGAAACCTTAAATGATAATATGAATAACAAGTAGGAATAAAAAATTTATTTCACATGACTAAACTTTCACCCAGTTTTTTTACTCTACCATCAGCCTGGCTCCATTTCTCTCCAAAAATTCTTTTAAAACTTTTTTTTCTCCGTCTTCGTCTTCATCTCCGTCTCTAGTTTCTTTTTTTAGGATGAAAATGTATTTTATTCTCTTTTTTTTTGGTTTTGATATTCTGTACTGATAAAATATAAAGATATTCATTTAACCCATTCCCCGCCCCTCACATTAGTTTTTGTGATGGGTTTTGGGAGAAAGTTGAAGAAATTTCAATTCAAATGAAATTCCCTCTGTGTGTGGAAACTACAAACGAAAATAAAAAAGTGGGGGGGGGGGTACAATTTATGGGCTGTAATAATGACAACGTGGACTGACTAATCAGACTCATGAAGTTTCATCAGATTCATAAACCCATCACGTCTATCAACCCCTCCCTCTTTTCAAGTTTAACTATAAATGGCAAGATTTTTGAGGGCTACAACAAGACTTTTCCTTGTGACCGTAGAAAAACTCCTGACTCTTTTATCTCTCTAGACCACACACAAAGACATACGGAGAAAGCAGAAGAAAAGGATGTGGTTGAAAATTAGTCCCTTGAAAATTCCCAGTATTCGTCGAGTGATAATTAACTATATATATGTAAATTTAAATTGTTCAAAAAATTTCTCCCCAAAAGAAGACATTTTTCAAAAATGTCCTATTTTCTTGTGCCCCACATAAACTTTCTCTCTCTCTCATCAATATCATTCCATCTTATCCCTCTCTCTTTCTCTCTGTGGGCTAATCGAAAGAGTTGGCTAACACTTTTTTTAGAGGGGAATGAAGAAGATGAAGAAGAGTTAAAAAAAGAGCCGGAGGGAATTGATGTATGGCGCATGGTGTGGCGGCGTTTCCTTACATGGAATTTATCATAAGCTTCATGACATGCTGACATTTTTCAAGAGAGAGGGGAAAAAAGCGTCCAATTATCCCACCCACTTTGACTCCAAGCTCAACTTAAAGCTGGCACTTCTCAAGATGGCAACTCATTTTTCAATAATACTCACTTTGTCATCATCCATAAGCTGACGAATGGACGTCCTCCTTCCACAATTCTAGTCTCTTTCTTACAAGAGCAAGAGAAATGTATGATGATGCGAAAAAATGAAGATTCACATATAACACCATATCCCACTATATTCCTTATTCTCTACCGCCTGAGGAGATGACGACGTCAAGGAATCAGACTCAGACTTGAATTCAAGAGAAAGAGAGAGAGAGTTTTTTTTGAGGTGATGCTGTGGATTTTCTCTCTCTCTCTCTCTCTTCATCTTGTTCTTCTTTAGCCTAGAAAATTCTTGAATTCCATCTACCTCGGATGTCATTTGATCCTTCAGTGGGAAATTGCACTTTCTCTCTCTCTCTCTCTGTCTCTTACTTTTACACTTGCCTTCAACTTTCTCCAGGCATTCCTCAAACATCCAGAACCTCCCCACAGTCGTTGAATCTACCTCAGTCTTTTCTAGTTCTTGTTTAAAAGGAAGAAAAAGGAAGAAAAGTCTATAAGACTTTGCCATATGTTACGACAAGAACTTTTGTCCTCTCTGTTCAGTCAACCGAGGTCTCCAAGGATGAGAAGACTTGCAAGATATATCTGACTACACATAGCAAAAAAAGACAAAAGAATGGACAAAACAAATCCCCATATGCTCTCTCTTTTTTCCCCTTCTTTATCAACAAAATTGTCTCCCAAGCTGCCCATGGAATTTTATACAAGACACACGAATTCTTCCCCCTCCCCATTCTCTCTCTCTCTTTGTCTGACCGACTTTCTCTTTTTTGTTGAGTTTGAAAATAAAAAGGAAATTGAACTTGAAAAATATTTTAAATGTTTTTTTATCTTTCATAAAAATGTCTAATCCTTTGGAATATGCAAAACAAATTGTTTCAATTTTTCCTGGAGGTCACACATTTTGAAAAAAGAAAATGAATTTTTTCCCCTCTTATGGAATGGTCAAGACTCAAACCCATTTTTTTATGGAGAATGGAGAGAGAGACGTGCAAGTCAAGATAAAATTTACCATCTGGGGATATGAACCATGGCTCATACAGTTGAGTTTTAGTGGCACTAAATTTCTTTTAAGAGAGCGAGATATGCAATGCATTTTTACATATTGCTTTCTTTTTTATTCTATTTTTTTTCAACTCAAAATACTACTCCATGTTTAGTATGCAGAGTTGCATACTGTGTGGAATTTTATGGAGTTGAATTTGTACCATTTTTTTGAGACAAAAATATATTACTAACAAATATTCCTACTCGCTTTCTTTCTCTCTCCCTTAAAAATTAACTAGAGACGGAGAATAAAATATATGAGGCTGAACTTGAAACTGGTTGAAAATTTTAATATTCTTGTTCATCTTCTCCCCAAAAAATAAACAATTTTGCTTTCTCCTTTTAATTAAATACAATAAAATTTATTGATTTTACAAAAATTTTACATTAAACTTTTCTTTTAAATAATATTTTTAAATTCCTTGGCTTTTATATAAGAAAAAACCTTGTAGTTTTGACGTTTATTTTTTTAAATTGAATGTTAATTAATTTAAGAATTAGAAATCATTAGTTCTTAATACATTTTAGTTTACATAAAGTAGTTTTTTTCTTTTTTTTCTTTAACTAAGTAATGATGCATTTTTTAAAATTTATTTTAATTCTAAATTAGATGTAGAAATTAGTATTTGAATTAATGGAATTTTTAAAATTAATCATGATTTTATTTTTTTGATAACTAATAATTCAACAGGAATACAGCGTTCAACTCACATTTCGAGAACAATGGTTGGATGAACGACTGAAATTTGACCAGTTTAGACCAGACGGTACGTGACTTTAATTGTTTTTTTTACATTCAAATAATTATTTTTCATTTTACAAAATATATTAAATATTCACTTTTTCTATATTTAAACTATTAACTTTAATATTTTATATTAGACAACATAAAAAAATGATAAAAATTCTTTCAAAAATAGGCACCTTTTTTATGTTTATAACAATTTCTATAATCCCCCATTCCTTTCCAAAATAGTCTCATTCTCTCAGCTCACTTTTTTTTGACCACTTTGAGGGCAAAAATAAATTAAACTTTTCCCATCATTTTCTATTGTCACTCGATCGTCATCATAAATAATTTTACACATGATTTTGCACATTTAAACTGACCTCAATTTCACAAAAAAAAGAAACTTTCTAAGTGCAATCGAATATAAAAATTGTGAAATCTTTCTCTTCTATTGCCATCAATGGAGGGAAAGTAATTTGTAAAGAGAAAGTGGTCACAAGTGTGTGTATTATTATGAGATGAGGAGGAGGAGGGGCATCATAAATGTTGGCATAAAATTTTATGTTACAAATTGATGACCCTCAAGTGCCTTCCTGACCCATATCTCCTCTTATGTGTTGAGGGGTATGAAAGTGAGTTGACAAAATGTGACTATTTATTAACACGTGCACTCACACAATGTCAAGTCCCACATGGAGCCCTAACGGGAAAAAGATTGTACGTCTCTTTTTTTTAGTGTAATAAAATCTGTGTCGAAACCAGATGACAACCTTTTCTCCCCTTTTTGTAAAATATGACACATTTTTATTATTATCCCATATCTGTCTGTACTTTTACTTCTCTATTGGAGAAAACTTAAAAAAATACACACACCCCTCCCTCTCATTTAAACGACACAATCCTCACCTTAGACACAGATAAAAATATTTCATTTTATTTTTGGTGGTGAGGATGATAAAAAAAAGCTTAGCGCTTTTAGATTGCTTTGACTCTCTGTTGTTGTCAATCTGTTTTAATTTATAATCATGTTTTTTTTTATTACACTTTTCATTGTACATTGCATTGAGTCACTCGAATTATTTTTTTTTTAGTTTTCAAAAAGTGACTCCATGTTTTGTATCATGAAATCTTGACCTTTCTCACTATTTTTCAATTGTTAACCCCCTGTGACACAAAAAACTACGACTTTATTTTTTGTGTCCGTGCTTTCTATTTGACTCAGGTGGTAGAATCTACTCTTTTATATTTCCTCTGCTTTCTCTGTCTTCTTTTCTCTTTTCATGTATTTTTATTTATTTTTGAAAAGCATGTCAATTTTTGCGAAGTTAACAATATTAACAAAATATTCGCAAAAGCTTCATTTCTCGCACTTTCAACTTCTTTCAACTTTGAGCCATTCCCTCTGTTTTTCTTAAACCTTCTATCAATCTTTTTAAATCTATTTATGTATTTAATTACAATTAGACCCAATCTTTGAATAGTCATTTTTGTGAATTAAATTAATACTTATAATTTTCATATTTACAAAAATTTTACTACATTTTAATATTTTGGTTAATATTTATTTATCACTTTTGACTATCCTAGTGAAGGTTTTAATATTAAAATAAATTGTACTTATTAGTAATTCTTGGGTAAATTAAAATAAATTAGATTTTATATAAAAAAATTAAATAAAATATATTTTGCATGAAAATAATTTATATATTTTTTTACAACTACAAACAATTTTATTTTGACAACTTGCTCTCTCTCTCTCTCTTTTTCTCTGATATATCAAATATCCAATTTATGATCACTCTTAAAAAGAAATTCTATAAATAAGATTAATATCATTCATCTAGTCAAGGTCGGCAAAATGCAAAATCTCTCTCTCTCTTTTCTTTATTAACTTTCAAATCTTGTGATTAGTTAGACTCCCCTCTCTGAAATTCTTTTTGATTTTATCATAAATATTTCTACTCTCTCTCTCTCTTGAAATTATACTTGCCGATGGACCCCCACGAATTGGAAAAGTACAAGAAAAAAATAAAAGTTTTTGCAAAATAAAAATAGCAACGAAATAGAAGGGAAATATTTCATGAAAAATGTCGACGCATATGAATTGGTAGGGAAAACCTTCTCACCCACATAAAAAATTTATCAATCTCATCATTTTCCATTCCAATTCTCGACTCGTAAGCTCTCTCTCTCTCTCTGTGTATATGTGGCCTTGTCGCTGTTATTTGGCGGGGGGGGGGGGATTTGGAGAGGAGAGTAATTTTGATCAATTTCCCTTCCATTAATGTCCCTGTTCCTTTTTCCTCTGTGAGTGTGTGATGACTCTAGGAAAATAATTTATAATTGCTTTTGCAAATTACTTAAATTGAGTTGTCAATTTATTCTATTTTCATTTTATCTCAACTTTAATTATACCCTTCCCCCCACCTCTCTCTCTCCCTCTCTCCCTCTACTTTCTCTCTGTAGTTTTTATTTGGAGGAGAGTTAGGAATAGAAAACTAAAAGTATCATTTTATTTTTATTTACTTTTTAATCTCAATTGAATCTCAAAGTAATATTAAATATTTTTTCTCCCCTCTAATTTACTTTTCCCTATTTTTTGTGGGCTTGTCTCTCTCTCTCCAACTTTTCTAATTGTACATTGTCTCAAAGTTTAGAACAATATATATATATAAAAAAGTTTATAAAACTCTTTTTTTCCCTACACTTTTGGGATTGGTCCATGTATGCTGTAGAGAGAGAATTGGATACGGGAAACAGTGAAAAAAACTTTTTTCACAAACCACTGAGCAATGAACAAGAAAAAAAAGGGACAAAAGTTCAAGTAGCAATCAAGTATGAAAGTGCTGTGCTATCTAATATTATTATGTTTTCCCCTTGTTTTTCACTCTCTCCCTTAAAAAAGGCCACCTTCCATGTTCTTTTCTCTTTTGAGAGAAAGGTATAAGGAGGATAATTACTGTAGGATGGTTCCTCCAGAGATTTCCTAGTAAAAAAATTCTTTTCTCTAATTACAGTCTCTCTCTCTCTCCTTTCCACCCTTCCTTTCTCTTCTACTTCAAATTCCCCTCCCTCTTTTATTTAATAGACCAAAAAACAAATGATGAGAGGGGAATAAAATTTGGATAATTATGACAAATTTTTAATTTAACCCAAAATATTTTTTAAATGGAAAGAGAGCAGTAGAAAATATTCCATTCATTTTTGAAATTGGAACTCCTCCTCTTGACTAAAAAAAATTTTTTTGTTACTTTTTAGTTTTGAGTACAATTAAAATTTACAATTAAAATATTATTTTTTTATTATTTATTTT
Source organism: Arrhopalites spinosus (assembly GCA_034700945.1). NCBI lineage: Eukaryota > Metazoa > Arthropoda > Collembola > Symphypleona > Arrhopalitidae > Arrhopalites > Arrhopalites spinosus. The sequence goes on from JAQIVZ010000039.1 coordinate 56,557, forward strand.
GTGAAATATTTTTTGAACAATTTGTGGTAGGAAAGTGGTAATAAAATATAAAATAGTTTTTTTTAAAAAAACATGAGACGCAATAGGCAATAGTCAGAAGCAAGAGGTGATTGATGATTTGCACGGATGCTGTAGCGGGTGTTAGAAGCTATTTTAGAAATTGATAGAAAGTTGTGAATGTAGAGCTAGGCTCATAAAATAATTTATCTTTTTTAATTTAAATTAAAAAATACAGACTGATAAATAAAAAAAAGTGAAAGGTTTTATTTTATTTTTATCTTTCTCTCTTTCAATAAAATTCTTTTTCTCTTTCTCTCTCTCTCTCTATACAAAATATTTTAATTAATATTTAATAACTAATATTTATCTAATGCTCGTAGTATTGACTTAGAAAAAAATTTATTAAAAAACACAAATGTACATTTTATTCAAATTAACTTTCTTTTAAAAAAAACTTTGAACTTTAAAAAAAGGAAAAAAAGAAATTGGTTCATTTGTGTGTGTTTTGTGTGTTGTTGATCTCTTGATTTTGTTGAGGAACATGAAAATCACGCGACATGAATCCGAATCCGATGCAAAAAAAAGTATAATCCTTACAACTTGTCAACTACAGATCAGACCAGAGGCAAGTTTCAGATGTGGAAATCAAAAACATTTATCCTTTTTTGGTTCTTTTTAAATAATACACAACCATTTTATTTTTCTTGCATCAAAATTCTATTTTTTTGTGTGTGTATATATATACAGTATATATATATTCATTTTATGATGACCTATATATATATATTATATTATATAATTGCATATTGAGTATACTAAGTTGAGGTTCATTTTTCATACATTTATTAGTATTCGTAATGCTGAAATAATTAATTTCAACAATTTTAAAAAATGAAATTCTTCTTTTTTAAAAAAAATATTTTATGATTTAACTTCTTCATTCTTCTCTTTCAAACTTTCCTATATTTAATATAATATATATATATATATATATATATTTAATATATATAAAAAAAACTCTTCTGTTAAATTCTATCTCTTCTCTTCTCCTTCTATTGTCTCGTAGTTGCAGTGTTCTTTTGCATGTTGTAATATTTTTAATTTATAATATATATATATCATGTACATTCTTTTTTGTATCAATTTAGGTCTTGTCTCTCTCTATCTATCTTTCTATCACTACAAAATATTTTATGTATATTGTATTGCAAGCACATACACTGAAATATAATATACGACTATATATATATATATTATTTATTTTAGTTAGAAAACTAATTTTTTTTAAAAAAAATATAAATAAATTCAATCACAATGAAAAAAAGAAGAAATTTTTTAGTGTAGCTTTTAGAATATATTTTTAGAAATTTAAATATATATATTTAGATAATTAATTTCTTAATTGTTTTTAAATAATTCAATTTTCTAATGTAATCCCCTCCCTCTTCCACAATCCAGACAACCTGAAATATCTCACTCTTACGGACTACAAGAAAGTGTGGATGCCGGATTTATTCTTTTCAAATGGTAACCATTTAAATATTTTATTTTTTAAATTATTTTTATTTTATTCAAAAAAATAAACTAAAATGGTTTCTCTCGTTTTTTATTTTTAGAAAAAACTGGCCATTTGCATGAAATCATTATGCCAAACGTCTACATTCGAATCTTCCCCAATGGAGAAGTTCTTTACAGTATTAGGTAAATAAAAACTAATGTACCTACATGTATTCTACATTGAAACAACAATTTCTCTCCATCTTTAAATAATTCACATTGAGAGATAAATAAAAAAACAATGGAATGGACATTGAATTCTGACAACCAAAATCTCCATATGATTTATGAATACAAATAACCCAAAAATAACGGGCAAGAATAATTTTAGAATATTTCCATTCTCCATTCTCTTTTGAGTTGTATAGTCTTAAATTATTATACCTGTATCCCTTTATACAGATTGTACTATAAAGGAATACAAAATAGATTTATAGCCTATATAAAAAACCCATTTTTACACAGGTGAATACATATTTTGAAAAAACTTTTTAAAAATCATGCCTTTCTCTCTCCCTCTACTTTTTATATAAAGTTAGGTAAACTTTTGTGTATTTATCTTGTTGCTTTCACTTTCCCCAATTTTTCTTCTTCCTCATCCCCGGCTTGTATTTATCCGGCCTCTCAAAAAAATACAAGAATATGTACACTGAATTGTAACAATGAGGCGGCATAGAGGGGGGCATCAATTTAAGACGGAAAGAGACGAAGACCGGACGGAGAGGCCGGAATAGCCGAATGAGTAATAATCTACGAGTATATAACCTTCCTCTTGCATTTTCCTCCAAAAAAAGTATCCAACTATCTAAAAACTCTTCTCTATTACATCTATCCTTCCGTCCTCTTCTGTTTGCTCATCTTGCCCTAAATCAAAACTCTTATTGTTAGAGAGAGAGGTACTCCCAGACATGGACTTTATAGGTCTATGCCCCATAGAAAGATATCAGATACCAATGAAATGTCTCCTGTCTCCTACAATCTTTAATCCCTAATAGTCAAACTAAACATTTCCTCTAGACTGTCTCTCTCCAATTTTTTTGATGATTCTAAAAATTGTGTTTTTTCCAAAAATAATATATATATAAATATTTGTAAGCATTTTCTCACTCTATTTACTCTTTAAATTGGTTGTGTAGAGGTGAATAGTTTATTTTTATTTTTTTGGAGAGTGAAAGGGAAGAGTTGATATTGAAAATATTATGGTCAAGTGAAAGTGAGACAGAAATTTTAGCTTCAAATCAATCATGCGAGGGATGAGAGTAGTATAAAGGTTCTTATTTTCATCATTTTTTTATCATGAAGAAAATAGTTTGGAGAAAGAGAGAGAGAGAGGGAGAGAGAGAAGAGTACAGACGTCAGGGTTTGGAGGAGATGGTTCCAATTTCCAGTTTAAGTGTAAGTGTAGGAGGAGGACAACGTATTTGTGGATCATACGTACATTAGAGTGCACTTTCTCTTTCTCATGGCAATTTCAAGAGGTTGTAAAGTACATGGAGCTTTTTTCTTCCTTTCCACCAACTTTACTAACATACACACAGCTCCATTTACTTGTTTGTGTAGTAGGCAGTTAACTATGGAAGATTGAGTTGAGGGAAAGGCCAAAGCAAGAAGATGCTCTGTTATGTGTCTCTCCGTCCGAGAGAGAGAGAGAGAGAGAGAACCAAGTTCTAGTTTCCTCGCCAGCTCTCTCTCTCTCTTTCTAAAAACCTGTCAGATTTATTATTGGCACGTGGATATGGAGGAGGAGAGCGCTCCCATGGAAACTTTATCCAAAACTGAACCCAAGTCTCTCTCTTTATTTGTATGTGAGATTGCGAGAGAAAATAGAGAAAGTCTTTTTTTTCACGAATATCCTCTCCATCTCTTTTTGGTATTTTGGTCCAATCTGACCAACTAAAATGACGTAGACATACATAACACATGGAAGAAAAAAAATCCATAGAATCACTTTTTTTGTATTAAATCCCATCTAACTATTTTATTATACGTGGGAAAGGAAAGGAGAAAGGCAAGGCAGGTACACAAGAGGAGTGAGATGTGGGGGTACATGACTGAGTGAAACATAAAATTCAAGGGTCTTCTACTACTCACTCGGGTTGAATGCTAATTTTTTGTTCCTTCTCTCCTTCCCTCTAAAAGAGTAGCTTACGCGAGTCACACTTTTGACATTTACCTTGTTTGTACTGTCATTTGTCCAGTTTGACTTTATACTTTCTCTCTCGTGTATTTTTTGAGGGGAATATTTTCAAGGGGAAATTTGTCTCTTTTTTTCGGAGAATTAAAGAAAGTTATATTTTTCATGTAATAAAATATATTATATTTCATGCTCATGACTTGTCTCTTAATATTTTACAGAATATCTCTGACACTTTCTTGCCCTATGGTTCTCAAATTGTATCCTTTGGACAAGCAAATCTGTTCCCTGAGGATGGCAAGTTGTAAGTCACGTCAACTTATTTTTAACTATTTAAAAAAAAACTCTTTTTTCCTCTCTCTCTCTCTCTCTCTTTTATAAATAATATATAAATGGGGGGAATATGTATTTCAAGATGGTTGGACGACCTCGGATTTAATCTTTAAATGGAAACAACTTGATCCTGTTCAAGTCACGTCAGAGTTACATTTACCTCGTTTTGCACTAGAGCAATTTACTACAGACTATTGTGACAGTCAAACAAATACTGGTAAGTTGTGTACTCGTGTACTTTTCATTTTTATTTATTTTAAAATTATATTTAATATGTCAACCCATTATTCATATCCCCCTCCCTTCTCTGTATTTTTATACATAATGGAGATAGACAATGTCAAAGTCTTTTGTTTTTTTTCCCTTTGAATGTTTTATATCTTGACAGCCCTGAATTTGGGGTCTCTTTAGTCTTTTGAATTATTAAACAAAAAAGTTATTATTATGTAGAGGATATAATCTCTAACAAAGAAAATGGGGCAAGTGACAGTTAGTCGTTAGTGCATGAAATAATATATTTTATACAATATTCCACAACAACAAAAAAAAACTCTCCCCCTTTCTCTTTTTGATGATCAAGAGAAATGCACAGAGACAAGGAGGAAGGAGGAGAAAGCAAATAAAGAGGAGAAAGTTGGCAGAGATGAGAAAAGTGATGATGTGTATTTGTTGTTGTGTTTTTGGGTGAAAGGTGAGTGAAAGTTGTAGGGGAGGGGGGAGTGTGAAAATGTTATTTTGTATTCTACTTATCATGTCTCCACTGCCTGTTTGAGGATGAAGATTCATAAAATATTCATGAGGAGTGTCTTTCCCTCCTGTGACGTTGTCTTATTGTCTTTACACATGTCTTACTTTGTTCCCTCTCTTTGTGTTTGTAGGTGTGTACAGTTGTCTACGAGTTGACTTGCTGTTCAAGAGAGAGTTCAGTTACTACCTGATTCAAATTTACATCCCTTGTTGTATGTTGGTCATCGTGTCATGGGTCTCATTTTGGTTGGACCAAAGTGCTGTCCCAGCTCGTGTCTCATTGGGAGTGACCACCCTACTAACAATGGCAACTCAAACGTCTGGTATTAATCAGACTCTCCCTCCTGTTTCCTACACTAAAGCTTTGGATGTTTGGACTGGCGTCTGCCTCACTTTTGTATTCGGTGCCCTCCTTGAGTTTGCCCTCGTCAACTATGCCTCCCGCTCAGACCAACATAGAGAAACTGTCAAGAAACAGAGTACTCTCATTTTTATATTCTATTTTATCTCCCTCATATTCTAATCTCTTTTTCTTTTTTTTTTTGAACAAAAAAAGGACGCCAATGGGAGATGGAGCAAGCTGCAGCTCTTGAGGCGGCAGCTGCTGCTGCTTCCGGTGACCATTTGGAAGATAGCAATGCCGTCTTTGGAATGGTTTGTATTATTTATTTATTCCAACATATTCTTAAATATATTCTTTAGGATAAAGGAGGAATGTATTTTTGAATAAATTGACATAATATTCCATATTTTGTACACAGAAACCGATTGCGAGGCATCCAAGGGAAGCTTTAGCATTGGATAAAGCACGTCAATGTGAAATTCACATGGCAATGGCTCCAAAGAGAGAAGGCTGTGCCCGAACTTGGTTGTCAAAATTCCCCTCTCGTTCAAAAAGAATTGATGTCGTCTCCCGTATTACTTTCCCTTTAATATTTGCTCTCTTCAACCTTGCCTACTGGTGCGCCTACCTTTTGAAAAAGGAAGACCCTTCACCTTAAATAATTAACCAGTTTTTTCAAACTAGTTTATTTTATATTATTTTTCAAAACAACAAACAAAACATGAGTTCTCCCCTAAATTTACAAAAAGAAACATGGCTGCTATTAATATATATATAAATATTACTCTCAAAAAAAAAGTTATCCGCTGCCACTCTCTTATATTACAATCGCACTAAGTTACGAACGTCTGTTATAAACGTATTAATATATATAAATATGTTATAAAGTTTGGTCTGTACTCTATGAATAAGGAATCTCCAAAAAAAAATATATTGTTATAAGGTTTTTACAACAAAAATGAAATAATTAACGTCATAATTTTAAGTACGTGTGTTTTGAATACAATTATTGATTTTTGTCGTGTCCACTCAAAAATCCGTTAATTTTTATCTGGTTCCCTACACTCAAACTGGACCAAACAATATTTAAAAAATAGGCCAAGGAAATCTCCCAATATAAACTATATACTGATAGTATACAAAATAAATAAATATATATATATACTCAAAATAAATACCCCCCACCACTACCACTGTGATTTCAGAAAATTTCAACAAAGAATTTCATCCTTGATTAACATCACACTTGATACAATACACTGAGTGACTGTTGTGATTTATTTTATTTTCAGCTTTCTCTTGTCAATTTCAATGTCTCGTATCTCAGTCTCAACTCGTGAACTTTTTGGATTTGAAAATATTTCTAGCTGTAACTCGTTGAAATCTGTGTTGAAAAAAATTAGGAAATGAAGAAACAACTCTCAAGATGTTTTCCAAAATACTCAACTCAAATTGGGACAAGTCAAGGATGTAGAGAGAGAAAAAGCCACAAAAGAAAGCTCCACATTTATATTTCTTTCTTTTCTCCATCTACTCTCGTGTGTATATGGAGTACTCAGGTGTTCATTTTTTTCGACATGATGTCAAGTCAACAAAATCTCAAGGAGAGTTTGTCACCCCGGTGGTGTGTGTGTTGGTGAAAGTTGGAAAGCTAGAGGAGTGGAACCATGGGGAGAAAGTTGATTGAAAGTAGAGAAATGGAGAGAGAGAGAGAGCGAGGGGAACCAAAAGAAGGAGGTTGTTAGGAAGAGATTGGCTCCATCATCATCAGGAACGAATCCATCAATTCATCCTCTTCCCCCTTCCTCCAAAAAAGAACCCAATGAACGTCTCATCTTGGATGATGTGAAGGGCTCAAGCTACAAGGTATTTTAGACAAAGACACTCGAAAACTATGGATTTCTCTTTTCTCTCTCGTATACAACTAAAAGTAGTGTACATCAATGACAGGCCATTCAGAGATGAAACCATTCAACAATCCATCAATCATTCCCTCCAATCAAATTATGCTCCTTCACCGTCATCACCAATAACAATCCCCCAATATCCCCCCTCCACAACATGACTGTTGACAACATCATCTCCCATTTTTTCTCTTCTTTTTTCTTCAATCTTCAATCCCTGTCCATTCAAATCCTTCCATTTTTCTTTTTCACCATTTTTTTATTACAAGTCAGTGGGGTCAGTGGGGGATCTCTTTTGTTGTTGTTATTGTTGACACAGAAAGAAAGCAGACAGCAAAGTTGAAATTAATTGAAGAATCTCGATTTTAAAAAAAACGAATTTAATTTGTCAAAAAGTGCAAGTTTTGTTTAGTGTGATAAATATTCAATAGAATTTTATCTTTCCTTTCTCAACAAGAATTATGATGCTCTACAGTCTACAAAAACGTTTTGAAAATATTTACAAAAAAGGACATTTTCAAAATTAAATTAAAAACAACTCAAGGACAATTACAATCTCATATCAGAGGGATCGCAAGGGAGGGCACAGTACTAGTAAAATATTTCTCAAAATATCTTCCTGACCCCCAACAAAAACCTTTTACAAAGTCTGCATTAAAAAAAACATGACACAGACTTTGACAATCCATAAACAAAATTATAACCAAACTCAAATTAAATCGTCTTTACTAACTATAAACTCTCTTTTCAATTCTAACTAGACGGCGACATAGAGTACACGAAAACTATTTAAATTTTAAGCGAGAGAGAGAGAAAGTGAAAACAAAAGTGAAAGCTATGACTTTTAAAGGAAAAAAAATAAAGCATCCTGCCAGTCTTTGCCTCGACTCGAGCTGGACATTTTAAAAGAAAAGGTGCATAACACCCGTTACGTTTTTACACACTACACTAAATTTACAACCAAGTTGGCTGGACTAACAAAAAAAATAATTGTTTAAAAAAATTAATTTTAGTGTGTGTAATGTGACTAGTTAAACTATCTACCAATAGTTCCCATCAAACTAAACTTAGTATTCTTAATCTCCTTACACAACCAAACCAACCAAAATGAAGTAAGAAGAAAAGTTTACTCGCAGCAAAAAAAGTGTAAAATGTTTTAATTTATAATTATTTTGAGTCCAGTCCGCTTTAAACCTCTGACTGACTTAATTGCTCATATAACAGTAGAAGAGACGAAGGGAAGATATTTAAAAAAAAGTTGTGGCAACAAATCTACAAAATTCTCCTCAAATACAAATTAAAAATTTTTGATAGCAAGTCAACTATGTTGTCTTTTTTGAAAATTATAATTGAAACATATTTGTCAAAAAAAACAAACATTCCATTTAAAAGGGGCTCTACAAAATTTTAGCATTAAATAGTCATTTCTTGTTGAGAGAGTTGAAAGTTGACAGAGAAGATAAAAAAAGTAATGACGCTTTTTTTTACTCCATTAAAATGATTTACAAATGATAATATTTAGAATGAGATATTAATTAATTGTAGGATTACAGCTAAATAATAAAAATAGATAATTATGATTGTTATATTAATTGTTGTAATTTGTAACCGTGTTAATTGTGTGATGCCCAAAATGAGATTCTCATGACAAAAAAGAACAACCACAGATTATAATAATATATGGATTTATACTTTTTTGGCAAAAAGAAGGAGTGTCGGTTTATACAGGGTATATCTTTATTCAAACCGTAGACACAAAAATTCAAACCAGTTCAACAGGGTTCCTTCCCCGCCCCTCACTTTCTCTCTCTATTTAATTTAATTGGCTTTGACAATTATTTTCTCTACTACTTGTCTCTTTTGATCCCTTATTGACCAACAATTTTTCTATGTAATTTAATTCCCCAAAAACCTTGATCAAATTTGTTGAATATTGTTATTCATTTTAATTGAACACTTTTAAATGTGAAAGGGAAAAAATTAAGGTAAATTGTGTGATAAAACTAAAGAAAAACAGAATCGTTAATTAATTATTACCAATGGGATTTTTTGTAGGGTAATATAACTTGATATTTTAATTAAAATATTAATTGGTATAATAATTATTAGAAGACAACAAGCATTTAGGTTATAAAATTGAGATACCGTTCATGATTCTCTTTATTGTTCATTGTTGTTTCTTGTTAATCGTCGTTAAAGAACAAAAGGATGAAAACCAAACATAAATTGAGATAAACTTTCTCTCTGTTGACCGTCTCTCTCCATATAAAAAAAGACAAGGTTGTGCTAGCAGTTACAAAAAATTAATTAATTTTTAAGTAAAAAAACCGTCTAGAATATTTAAATATAACTAATTGTAATTAAATAACATTAATTAAAACGTGCGGAAAGTGTATGTCGAAAATAAACGAGAACGAAACATTTTAACTATGATAACGCATGAACATCTACTTAAGGACGAATCAACTCATTAAAAAAAAGAAATGCAGTTTAAAATATCGATTCGAGAAGAAGAAGAAAAAAAATGAAATAATTTGAATTGAAAACAGAAAAGAACAAAAAAAATTAACCAAAACTTGACTCATCTTCTTTTCATATTTCTATAAATTATAATCATTAAAAAACAATAGAATTATAATGACATTGAAATTGAATTGAGTGGACGAGTGAGTGATAATCATAATAAAAAAAACATTATTTACAAAACAAGGACAGGGGAGGAGGAAGATAATTATAAAAAATAACATTTTTGTGAAATATTGTATGATTTTGTATATTAAAGATAAATTAAATACCTAATCTTAAAAATGAAGTAATTTACCTAGTATAGGTACAGACTAACAATTAAGAATGTATATGGCATGATAGAAACAGTATCAAACAATACACACAAAAAAGCTTATGTTAACTCGTAAAATGAAGAAAAAATAGTCAAATAAATTAAATTAAACCAAAACAATTATGAAATGAAAAATACTCTCTCTCTCTCATGAGGACCGGGACGGTGCTTTGATGATATACATACAAAAAAAAGATAGGGAAAAAAGTAAAAAAAAATAATTATTACTCTTTCTACTACTACACTCAATCAATATTTATAAATTATAATTAAAAGAAAAAATACTATATATAATATATATTATATATTTAAAGTTAAGAGGATTATGTGCAAGAAAAAATTTGTTATGTTATTTAATGCGCTTTAGCTACAAAATGTATACCCACATACACACACAACAGTCTAAAGTGTACTAAAATAAAGGTTATATTATATAATGTATTATTAAGTACAGAAGTATTATTATTGAAAATAAATGGGAGGGGATACGTTAATGAACAAAAAAAAATTTGTATAAAAAAATCCTGTGGACATCTTGTACTATGTATATTTAATTATGTATTATTAATTAAACTGTTGTTTGATGAAATGTAGGTGATACGTTGACTTAAAGAGGATGATACCGTAAGGCAAACTTATGTATAATTATGATAATCAGTACTACCTTACATTTAAAACACAAATAGTTGGTATAAAAACAAATGTACTACACCAGTAGTGTATAATAAAAACAAAGCAGACATGAAACTCTTGAAGACAGTTTAATTCTTTTTTTTTGAAAACAATATTTTCGTTTTAATAATGAGTGTGAATGTGTGCACCCTTAGAATTCATAATTTCACCCTTAAAAATTAATATTTCATAACGGTACGTATACTTCATACCCTTAATTGTTAATGATTTCACCCTTAATATTCGTATTTGTATGAAAGTGGAGAAAGTGACAGAGGAGAAAACGACGATGATGAAAGTAGTAGAACTGAAGGATCGGATTGATTCGACTGAAACTCTTTCATAAACATGATAAATAAGCTTAAGTTTATTTATTTAGTTCATCACTGTTTTCGGTATTTAAGTATCCTTTTCCAGAATTATACTTTCAAAATTTAATTTTGGAACAAACACATGCCCGATACACCAAAATGTTCGTCTACGCCTAGAAAAATCAAATCCGAGGAGTGGCACTCAGGATTGTCAAAATTGAAATTTTGAAAATTAAAAAACTGAAATGTTTCGAAATTTTGACACTTTTTTGAATGTGGCCGTGCACTAACTTTTTGAAACCCCTGTTGCACGTAGAATACAATGTCCCACTTCGTTTTTTAATTTTAGGTTGAAAAAAAAATATTTTATTGAATTAAAAAGTCTTTTTATTAAAAAGATAGACGAACATTTTGGGTCACGTAGGCAGTATTAGCCACAGACAATTTAATTGTCGGCTGAAATTGTAAATAACAACTACAACATGTGTTTGTTAATAATTGTGATTAAGTTCCCCGAGGGCAAGCGCGCCGCAGGCGCACCTTGTTATTACCTATAATTTTGGTCGTGACATTTTGTTTGTTATTTAATTAAGGAGAAAGTTATTACTAAACTTGGCAGACCAACTAATGGGGTACATATTTTAGACTATTAAATCTAATTATAAGTACATAAACTAATTAAATATCGGTCCTCAGTAAAGATTAGACAATTCAACCTTATAAACTCTGAAGGCTGTCAAAGTTCAAAATTCCAATTAAAGACTTGATTAACTGGAAATCTTAATCGTTCTCTCTTTTTCAATGAACAGGGACGAGACAAAAATTGCTCACCACAAGCAATCCATTTATTTGCACCTACAACAATTAAGTTAAATATAATTAAATGAAAATTTATTATGCTGTCAATTAAATAAAAATTTACCAAATTTGTGACCCAAAATGACCGGGCAGCCAGCTAAAAAATAGAAGGATTTCCATAAAGACATTGATAATTAATTATGACAATAAATTGATTGCCAAGTACCGTGAACATTGGCTAAATCTAAAGTGAGGTCAGAGTTGAGACTGAACCAGAGTACGACAGATCCTTTCACGGGCTTTGCTCCCATTCCCGGTCCCCAAAAAACCGTCCAGCCTCCGGCTTCCACATCAGACACTAAAAATTAAATGATGACCCACACGAATCAGTGTAAAAATATTTAATTTTCAAACACTGAAAAATTGCCGTTGGAATTGTACAGTAAATCATGGCAGTGCAAATCTACTCCCAGGAAAGGCAGAGGACTTGGTCGTGGACACTGGCCGATTCTGCAAATGTGAAAATCCCATAAATGTCCTGATGGTTTTTCATAAATAAATCAGTCAAATGTACTCACCACGTTCGGATGAAAATTTATGTGACCCCCCGGACGATACCAAATTAATTGTAAGGTCTCAAAGAGATAGTCCGAAACTCCATTGTCGATTCTTAAACGAGTGACCCTTGAAATTTTTTGCGAGATTTGATCAGAAAGTTTATGTTCCAGCTCGCTCAATCGCATGTCCACAGAGCTCCTCAGTTCCAATTGATATTTTATATCTGTTGTCGGCCTTCCCTATTTCGAGGCAGTATATTTGCCAACTGACATTTCGTCCAATTTGGCAATTTTGTCACTCAGAAAATCGTAAACCTGGACAATATCTGGGTGTGGAGCTCGGGACAAAAATTCCATTTTCAGGGGGGCAATGGTGAAGGAAGGGTGGACTTTGCTCTCGTGCCAACAGAATAATTTCGACCTTGTCTTTTCTGTTTAATTAAAATCTCCAGCACAAAGGGCCCAGAACTGGACAACGTTGCCGTAACCTTCAATTTGATCTTCTGTGGAATTTCGATGTTTCTCATTGTACCAGGCGAGCCTTCGAGGAGTCAGACCCAGTTTATTTTTCAAACTAACGTCGATCCGCTTGTCAAAATGATACTGACCGGTAAATAAATCTTCCATGTCAGTCGCTGCCCAGGTCAGGTCATGCTGGTAAAATTACAACGTGTCAGATTTCAATTTGAATGCTTCGAAGCATTCAATGATCATTTAAAATTTAGTTTAATGATCATTAAAAATTAATTGTTTTTTTTCTTTTACTTCTTCGATGACTTCCAATTTCTTGTTTTTGACTCTTGAGACGAATGTTGATCTTGGTTTGGGCAGTCTCACTCCCGTCGTTTTAGAGCCAGTTGCTCTTCCGCGAGTTGGAGCCATTCGTAGGCGAGTGTGTGGTAGGAATGGTCTAGTGCTATAGAGCTCAAGTCGAACCAGGTGACCAGAGGTAAAATGACCCCCGTTTGTACTAGCGCGGCGGTAAGGGAAGATGACAACTTTACCATTTTTTTCTCGAAATTGAGATGGCTTCTTGACCCTACTATTGTCACTTCCTCCGGCTACTTTCACCTTCTCTATCTGATGGTAATTTTTGTTTTGACGAATTTGAGGGGCATTCTTCCAATTGACAGGATCGGGCCTCTTTGTCTAAATGGGGAGTCTGCAATAAGCCTTTGGCTTGAGCGGCCGTCGCTGTATACTGAGCAACAATGTACAATACACAAAATAAGTAAATATTTAATTGTTTTGAAGCAATTACCGTATTAAGTCCAATACACCCCTCGACTTCTATTTGCAATTTTGGGTCTGACCCCCGACTTGTATTAGATGCCCGACGTCTATTGGAAGCCCGACTTGTATTGGAGTTAATACGGTAACTAGTTTCTGTTTGTTTTTGTCGTACATAATGTCCTCAAACAAAGGAACAGGCCATTCCAACTATACAGTATACTAATTATTTAAGGTCAATGTTGGCTATTCGAGACAGATTTAACAAAGTTGAATTTTGATGTTAATATATATAAAACTATTTGAGATAAATGTCTATGATCAGTGACAAAGTTGTAGTGCAACTCGTACTTAATCACCCTGCAAAGTTTCAGATAATTCTAATTGACTCTTTTTTTGTAGTTAACAAAATAAGTAACTTTCTTGCTTGTCTTGAACTACCATACGGATTGGCAATTCACAACAAACGTCCGGTAATTTTCCGGTAACACACTTCCTCCACTTCCAGAGTTCTAGCGAGCACGAATTTGAGCTACGATCCTGAAATATTCAGGGTTTTTTTCACCCATTTGTATTCCTCAAAAATTTAGACGGAGGGCACCTTTTCGAACTCAAATTTCACAGAGAATTTTTTAAAAACATTACCGGAGTGCCAAGTCGTGAGGTGTGGACGCATGAAGCCTGTTGTGAACACGAGTTTGACTGGTCCTCAACAGTCAAAAAATGTCTCCAAGGTACACTATGGGGGGTCATGGGGGTGGTCAAAACTTTGTCAAAAATCATTTTCTAGTTCTCACTTGAGGTCTACTAGGCTTTAAAAATGTTGGGGGCAACATTTGAAAAATTTTCCACAAAATTGATTTTCACCAAGACGTGTCTTGGCCAAAATTGCAGAATTGGAACCATAATAAAAGAGTGCACTGGGCATCATGTATGCTTGACCAAACTGCAACCACGAGATTCTGCTGGTCAAATTTGACTTTTTGGTACTAATGTAAGTGCGATAGAGGAGAGTTCCACAAGTGACTTTTTAATATTTTGTAAGAATTTCTGGCCGGCCATTTTCATCAAACTTCAATAATTTATAAGGAAAAGAGTTATTCTAATTAAATGAAATGAGGTCATGATAAAAGTCCTATTAATACAATATTCACAATGGAAAAGTAATTCGCCCTAAAATAATCACTTATCCCCTGGACTCAGAGGAGTGTACACTGCTACTCTGGTCCCGTAGCCTCGCTAAGCTACGTTGTCTCCACAACATGGGCTCGGTGACGCCTTTAAGTCACAGCTACTGGCCAGTAGCCAACTTTAGTGCTGAGACCTAAGTTTTATTTTTCGTGACCTCGTTCGCCAAACGGACTTGAATCATCATTAATTCATTAAGTCTACATTTTCTTCATCAATTCATCGAACAATCAACACACTATTAAAAATACACATAATTCTTGTTTATTTTATTTATTTTTATCTTTTTAATTTAAGTTTAACTTTATTTAGTCTTTAACTAAGTCGGTTAATTAATTTTAGTTTCTACACGTTAAATAATTTAAGTTTTCATAATGGGTAAAGCCAAGCCAACCCCAATGCCAGCTATTTCTTCCCCATTGCCGTTATCAACTCCATGTAAAAAATGCACCAGAATCGATAAAAGATTCAAAGGACTTGTATGCAATATGTGTAAAGACTATTATCATGCTAAATGTGTATTACCGGCAAATTCTTGTTTGTCAACAAGTAAGCATAAACCTGATTTGACTAATTTTATATGTCATGCATGTATCACTATAGTTTATACACGACCTGCATCCAACTCCGACACCTGCTTGGCTTGCCTCCGCAGTGACGAAAGAATGAAAATTGTTCATTGCCATGCTTGCAAAGGTACTTATCACTGGGCGCATGTTCTAAATAATTATAATAGAAAAACTAAGTTTTGCAAATGGATATGTAATTCATGCATTTTCCCATTTTCTAACATTGAAAATGTGGAGTTGGAAAATATTTTCGAGTCCGCATTGTATTTACCTACAATTCCCGAGTCGAATGATTTTCCAACTAACGTTTCATGTAACTTTCGTTCGGGTTTTAAAGTGGCCCATTTAAATATTCGCAGCCTCTTAAGAAACTTGGATGAATTACGTATCTTTTTGCATATTCATAAATTTGACATTCTTTTTATCTCCGAAACTTTTCTTAGCGAAAATATTAATATAGACTATATATGTATGGATGGATATTTCACCGCGAGAAGAGACAGGCAGAGGCGTGGGGGAGGACTATTAGCATATGTTAAAGAAAGCGTCAACTATGATGAACTTCTCACTGAGGACTTGTTTTCCCCTGAACAAGAACCAGAATGCATGTCCTTATCTATAAAACCCCCCAGGTTTAAGCCAATAATATTTACTTGCATTTCCAGACCGCCAAGCTCTAGCCTGTCTACTTTTTTCAGTGAGATTCCGAATCTATTTAGCATGTTATCAATGAACTCCACAAAGTAATATATTATTGGTTATATTAATGTTGACCTATTGAAGGACCCCCGTGCACAAGTACTCAAGCAAACATTTTCCAAGGCTAATTTCTTTCAAATTATTACAGAACCTACAAGAATAACCTTGTCAACCCGAACTTTACTCGATCATATTTACACTAATAATTTATGCAATATTATGAAGTCAGGAGTTATTACTTCCGGTATGAGTGATCATGACATTATTTATATGATCAGAAAAAAGTACAAATCCCCCTGTAGTCCTAGAACTGTAGAAACTCGTAATTTTAAGAATTTTGAACCAGATGAATTTGAGAAAGACTTGGAAACTGTCCCTTGGAACGTACTAGACTCTGTTGATTGTACTGATGATATACTACACACACTAAATAAACTTGTTCTCTCTGTGCTTGATAAACATGCTCCCATCATTAGACGCTCCGTAAAATCTAAATTGTCTCCCTGGCACACGCCAAATATCCGACGTCAAATGTCAATCAGAGATCAAATTAAGAAACATTATCTTAATACTAAAAGCGCTGATGATTGAAGTTTGTATAAAAAGTATAGAAATTATGTCAATGATTTAGTCTGCCATGCCAAAAAATATTATTATACTAATAAATTCACAAACTCTAGGAAAAGTGAGGAGACATGGAAGACATACCATGAATTAATCAACAAACGACCAAAGACAAATAACATTAAAGAACTTAAACTCAATGACACTACTTACTACTCTGAAGTTGACATTGCCAATACACTTGGTAAAACTTTTTCAATCAAACCTGACAAACCAAATCACGACATAAATCTTTTCTTAAACTCCTTAAAAAATGACAACATAGATATATCGTTAATTGAATAACGGGACGTAGAATTGGCTATAAAAATACCAATTCTAATAGTTCACATGGACTTCCTGTCATTCCTCCTAAAATCCTTAAAATGTATTTCAAACCGATAACGACTCAAATTACAAAGTTATTTAATCAAATAACTTCCACTGGTGACTTTCCTTCAACTTGGAAACAAGCAATTGTAATCCCTATTTTAAAACCTGGCATGAATCGTTCTAGGCCTAGCTCATACCGACCAACTTCCATTCTTCCCTTTCTATCAAAATTTTTTGAGTCTTTCGTATCTAATTTAATTAAAAACAAAATTCTTCATAAATCGCAATACGGTTTTAGACGTGGACTTTCCACGTCCTTAGCTTTAGTAGATTTTATGAACGAAGTGTATAATAAACTCGACAATAATTTACATGTAGCGTCATGTTTTGTAGATTTGCGAAAAGCTTTCGATTTAATTGATTACATTATTTTACTCCACAAATTACGGAATATATTTAAACTACCCACATACTTATTAAATCTATTGGCCAACTATTTACTTGACCGCTTTTTTATGGTCAAAATTAATAATATACTTTCGGATTTATTTGAATTAAATTATGGCTCTCCACAAGGTAGTACTCTAGGGCCCTTATTATTTTTATTATTTATTCACAATTTACACGATATGTTACTCAGTATGGGAGTTGATATTTATTATGCTGATAATATTGGCTGTATTGTACATGATAAAATTATTGATAATGTTATTGTAAAAATTGAAAAAAGCATGGTGATTATCATTAATTGGTGTAAAAATAATTGTATGAAGGTCAATTTTGATAAAACAAATTACATGTTTGGAAATTTCAACATTTAAGAAACGCATGTTTAAAAATAATTTTAATTACCGAGCTATACAATTATGGAACAGCCTGCCCAATAATATTAAATGTATTAAGAAACTTGAAATGTTCAAATCAGAACTTCAAAACGATCTCCAAATTAATATTTAAAAAAAATTATGATCTTTCCCTAACTTTAATCTGTTTCTTCTACTTGTTTTCATTTTTCACCTGATGGTCTACAACCATTAAGGTATGTTGTCATATGGAAAAAAGTGTATACTTACTATGATTAACAATAAAGCTCAAATTCAAATTCAATATCTAAAATTAAATAAAATAGAGCAGTAGACTCGATTTTCATTCTGATTAGGACTCGTCAGTACCATCAAAAAAGAAAAAGATATTTATGTAAATTATGTGAACTAAAAAATGAAAATTAATGCCTAGCAAGTTTTCTTTTGTGAAACGAAACAAACTTAAGCTAGTAGTTGTGATTGTGGTAACAGCTTTCGTCAGATCAGTGCAATTTAAGCATTCTACGCCTTGCGAAAGTTGGATGGGTGACTGAGTGGGGGCTAGTTATTCCTGTATGGCTCGGTGTTAGTACGGTACAGGTTGCTAGTCAACTTCTCTAGCACCTCTCTAATAGAGAGAGGACTTGACGGGGTCACTCCTTGCCACGGTCCTGTGCCCTTCAATGTGAACGTTGTTCGTGGGTCAGGTTGTAGCAAAGTATAGGTTTCTATAGATTATGAAGTCCCAACTGAAAATAATAGAACTCGTTCTTTGGAAAATAATGTTGTTCTTGACATTTAAATAAACTTTATAACGATACAATACAATACAAAAACTTTATGGCTCATGATCTATGTGTGTAATGTCTCGTAATAAATTGAATTGACAGCATAGACGTCTCATGTAGATAGACAATTAGTTCATACTTTTTATTTTCCGCTACACAAAACACACACACATCTTTCTCTCCCCATACAGTCTACGTATATATAGTTTCCTCCTCATTTGTTTTTTTTTTCATTTCACTGTACATAATATATTTAACTTTTCATTTTTAAATACATTTTTTATGATACTTTTTTCTTCCTTTTAGTGTACCACTTACATAATATCAATCATATCCCTTAAATAATATAGTACATTCTAACCTCACTGGATCACATGTATGTGTATGATTAGAAAGAAAAATCAACTTTTTGATTCTTTTGATTTGAATTATGTCTCTCATTAAATATAATATTTAACGCATGTAAGGTTTTTACCTACGATATATAAGATTGTATATATGTACAAGAATCTTCTCATATTCTCATCCATGTATATAATAATACAATATTTTAGGCTTTTTTGTGTTGTGATTAAAATTGTGGTATTTTTTTATATTCATTTTTTTGTATTTTTCACGATCGACATTAAAATTCAAAAATTCAACACATTTAAATATTCATTCGCAACGACCTCTTGTACATGCGTCACATATTTTTTTTATTCCACATATACATATGTATAACAATACTGATAGTGATAATATTATATATATATATATATATATATATAATCATAACAATGTAATACGCAAACATTTATTTATATATGTTAATATATAATAATAATGTTTCGATATAATTCAACAATCAAAAAATCTCTATGAAATTTAGTATTCCTTAATAAGGTACCTCTTATACGCTAATTATACACACTATAACACACATAAGTTTTTTGTTGTTTTCTGATTAAATAATTAGCCACACAATATTTTTTGCTTTAAATAACACTCGCCATTTTTATTCTCTGTCTTCTCTTATATATTATATTCTTTGAATACTCTTTTTTTTAAATCGTCACAGACAACTCAACTGAACAACGTACTAAAATTGAACTTTTTAAAAAATCTATCTCTTAATTATAGAATTATGCACCACTTTCTTTATGCTTTCTTTGTAGCACTACGGCATTCTCACTATTTAGTAGTTTTTTTCTTTCTCTTGAAATATTTTATTTTCTATTTTCAGTGTATCCTCTCTGTCACACTCTCACTTTCATAAAGTACCTTTACTTTTTTGATGAAAAAAGAAAAACTGTATTGTTTCTTTCCTTCTGTTATACATTAAACTATTTAACATATTTATTTCCCTTTTTCACTTTCCAGACTTTCTTTCTGGTAGCAAAATGTTTTTATAAGGTCAACTCTATTTTGCTTTCAATTTTAGAATATTCAGAACAAAACAAAGGCTCATCCTCTTTCTTCTTCTTCTTAGTAATTTTTGGTTAATTTTTTAAACTTTATTCTGCTAAAAATTGCCTTTTGTAAAGTCTCTGTCTATGTGAAGTCCCTACCACTTCATAGGTCAATATTTTAATTTGAAAAATTAAAAGGAGTTGTTACATGGGTGAACGCTTCATCTTTTACATGCTACATCTTGTCTAATATGCATAGAGTCTTTGGGAATATTTTAGTACAAAAATGGAAACAAAATTTTTTAGGGTTACGATAGCAGAAAGCAAAAAATGAGGGAGAAATTTCAAAAATTTTAGTCAGAGGAAGATGGAGAAAGTATTTTGCGTGCACATTCTTTTTTCTGTATATGTATCATATACATACATGTATAATATTATCATTATAGGCTTTATAATTAATCATTGTTTAATTAATTAGTAAAAAAAGAACATTTTTTTCAAGTCACGACCCGTAAGACAAAAGTACAAGCAATGACATGGACAGTTATTTTGTTTTTGCTGCTGTATAATATTATATCATAATTTCTACCCCTTATGTATGTATATGGTATGTATATACATACATTCACATGCAAATATATAATATATATTATTTATACCAAAAAAACTAACTCTTTTGGCTAATGTAAGTCAAATTGGCAGCAGCACTTTCTGTTTTTAATTTTTGTTTTAAAATTTTCTTATAAAAAACAACTATACACGAGAGTAGAGTATAATTATGTTGAGGGCACATTATTATAAATTATGATTCATAATATATGGAGAAATTTTGATTGACCTTGTCGGCTCATCATGATGATGTGTTGGGCAAAAGTATTTTTACTCGTTTTTTTAACCTTAAGCATAATTCGTGTGTATATAAACTTCCTGACCAACAAAAGAAAGAGTTGGTTGAGAAAATGAAAAATATTTTTAATTGTATCATTAACATATTACAATACAATATTCGTAAGGGAATCATTTTTCCTGATATATTTTTTAAACATGAGATAATATATAATTGTCATGCGGTATGTAACTATACATAATGTATAAGTATCTCGGTATACATATTTCATTTAATAATACATAAATATTCACTCTTGGGCTAAATACTTTCTTTTTATTTATATTTAATTAGTTTTCTCTTGTTTTTAAAAGTAAAAGTTCATCTGCTCTTTCTAGAATTATACAGTATGTATAGTACAAGGTGAAACATATGCCATGATGATATAGAATAGATTATCATTTATCTTTTTTTTGTTATAATTAAATATGGATTGTGTAACCAAATATAAAGCAGCAGTCATTGTTTTCATTTTGTTTTTACTGTTTTAGTTTCTCCATATCTTCTCTCAAAATACTTTCCAAATATAGTCTTTAAAGTTTTTTTTGTTCATCATTTTCGATGTAACAATACAATATTTCCTGATTAGATTAATTAATTGATTTTCATGGCATTTTACAATGTCTTTTGTGTGTATTTTTTAAAAATTTTGTGTGTAATTTTTTCTCCAGGTAAATAAAATGATACAGGTTTTCTTTATAGTAATTCCGGCACATTCTACCATTTCATCATTTGCTCTGGTCTCTCTCTAAATGTTAATTTATATCAACTGAAAAAGTTGAAGGAAAAAAAACAAGGTCATTTTTTCATGTTCAATTTCTCTCAAATATAATAAGCCCGTTTATTTCATTTGGTAACCATTTCATCATTTTCTTTTTTAAAAAAAGTGTGTATGAGATGGTCATTCATAGATTGTCTAAAGGTTCACATAAATATATATAGTTTCTCATGTTCTTCCATACATCCGCAAACTTTTATCATTTAATAGTAGTTTAAAAGGTCAATTTTCGTCGAAAAGAGAAAAAAGAGAGAGTCGTGGTTTTTTTTATGTATCTTTAAAAATCGGCATCAATGGTCTCAGATTAGACTTTGTTTTTTAAGAGTTTTCATTTTTTTCTAATTAGGTAATTTAATTTAATTTAAGGTAAGAGGTGAGAAAGATAATTTTTTTTGTATCTTGTGTCATTTGTGCTGTAGTGTGTGTCATGTTTTTTAAATGAGATGTATGCCTGGCTACACTCATGTATGGTTATGTATGTAATACTTAACTCACATTTTCCTGTTAAAGTTACTTTAGATAATTCCTTCATGCCGAAGATTTTATCTCATTAATTTTTTACTGTTTATAATGTAAATGTGTTGTCGTACATGTATATAAGGTATATCTATGGGACAATAAAATTGTTCTTTCATCCTGGTTTGTATAGATATTATCTAAATAACTGACAAGTACAAAAAGAGAGGGATTTCTTAATTAATTATAATATTGAGGATAGGAAATTGGAAGAAACCATGAATTAAAAATAGGAAAATATATAGTTATTATGTTACTTGCAGTTCTTCTTCTTCTTCTTGTTATGTATGTAGGTACACGTATATATATATATTTTATAGATTTCTGAGAGAACACTTGGAAAATGAGTGCTGTTAGTTGCACAATATTCAATATATTTATAGTATTTAGGTTACAGTCAATTATATGTGTTGAGAGAAAGAATATATATATGTATGTAAATTGTACTCCCCTTTTCACTCCCTCTGGCTTTCCCTTTCTTCAACTTTCTCTTCAATTTATTTTTATAAGGTATAATATGTATAGATAGGTAGATTTAAGGTATAGTAATTCTGATGTATCTGATTGTTCAATGATAATATGTACATGGTTTCGTTTTCTTTCTTTTTTTGAAATTGCAGTCATTTTTTGAGGAAAGATTAATTTTTGGTTTGTTTCTCTTTTTAATTTTAAATAGATTTATATTTTATATGGAACGGCTGATTTTCTTTTTTAAATAGAATATGCAAATATATCATCATCATAAAATTGTTCTCTTCTTTTTCATTCAGTGAGTCTCAATTTTTTTTTGTTTTCTTTCATAGAGTAGGTTCAATTAAATTTTAATAGTGAATTGGCTTATAGTTGGGTTCTCTAGAAATTAATCATTTCATTTTCTTCTTGTCTAATAGTCCAGTCAACAATAGTATAAAATATATAGGTATAACTACCATTATATATTATATACAACTGTTTGTAGACAAGTCGAAAAGAGAATTCAATTAAAAAATGTAAAGCCATTCAACATTTACTGATATTTTTTGATTGTTCTTTTTCCTGTCGTATCTTTTGTTCTTACGAACAAATAGTTTTAGTTGCTGACTCGATTGAATCTTGATTCTTTTTCATAGTACATATATAATATATATATTTTGTTCACACACTTTCTATAGGTACATTTTTAAATATTATCTTAAATATATCTTATATATAAATTTAGTGTATTTATTATATAGATGTATATTTATTTAATAATTGAATGATTATCAAGCTTGTGGCAAAAAGTGATTGAAAAAATGGCTAAAATGAAGAGTTTTTCCTTTTCATATTATAACAATATAATTTTTTTGTACAGGGTAATATGTTCATGTTGTCACGTTAATTTTGTCGTCCTCTAATGTAATTTATTTTATAATATAATTGTCAAAATTTTCAACTGTGACGATTCAAGGAGGGAATTTGGTTTAGTTTTTTTTTCGTGTTAATATAATTTTTTTTGCTGATTATCGCATTTAAAAATGTACACATATAATAACATTAATTATTATATGATATAATATGTTTATATTTATATGCCGTGTGTGTAATTTAATAAAAATAATAATAATAATGCGCAACAATGTCTACATTGATATAAGTATAAATACAAATTAAAATACAATGTCTATAAATGTACACAATTAAAATCAAAATTATATTAACGTAATATTCTGCTATAAATAGTATTTATAGCTGTATTTATACAATGAGAGAGTCTGCTTAATGTTAATATACACTTGTCAGAATTTAATTTATATTAATACTATAATAGTTTCTATATAGTCTATATATATGGCTACATATATATATGTATATATTTTCTTTTCACGGCGTGAGATGTGAGTTCACTTTCAGTAACAAAAATAAAATTACAAGGTTTTTTTTTGTTTTATACAATTTAGTTTTTCTTCCTCTTCTTGTATAATAATATTTTAATGTTTACATAGGTAGCTTAAGCTAAGGAATGGTCAAGGGAGAAATTGTAAACAACGAGAGACTAGTACGAGGTCTTGAGATTTGTTGAGGGGATCATTTTGCTTGGTTTTTTTCTACATTCATGCAAATTATTCATTTTTTGGGGGTGAAGAGAAGGGGGAGGGGGGTTATAATAGTTCAAGTGTTTTGAATAGACATTGCAAAGTAGAGCTGTCCTCTTTGTAGTTTTCTGTTTTCGTTTTTCCCTTGTATACATGGACGCATTTAAACCACTGAGATATTATACTGTATTTTAGTTTATAATAGTAATATATTCTTGTGCTTGTATTTCCCGTTCATGTCATTTTTAATCCTCAGTGATCTCAGCGGACATTTTTGAATATATTTTTTTTAAATATTTTCTTGTAGGAAGAAGAAGAAGAACGAATAACACTTAAATTTTATAAAGACGATTTTTTTTATCTTTTTCTTCTTTTATCATAAAGACATTTTTTTCTTAGTCCTTCTTTTCGTCATCAGGCTCTTTAAGAGTGTGCCATTGAGCTATAGGTCTTCGTGGAGCTGTGTGAAGAGTTTGTTTTAATTTAAATTGATTTTAATTTAATTGATTTTAAATTTAATTTAATGAATATAATACTGTAAAAACTTACATGCTAACATGTCTGACCAATGCCTTAGTTCCGTTCCAGTTGCATTGCAACCTAACACCGCCTTACCAATCGGCTCTGACGTTCCAATTCGATCGTAGTCCACCACCGTCACCACCAAATTTACTTTCTGTAAATTTTTAAATACAAAATAAATTATAATTAAATATCAATCTTATTTTGAGACAGTAAATCAAAATAATTAAATTAATTATTTTTTGAACCTGAATTTGTTCAAATGGAACTTCAAATGTGAACGACTCGTTGTAGTAAGGATTTAGTGTGCACTTTTTAATACTCGTCTTCTTTTTCTTTAGCCGTTTACCATTCTGCATTAGGGCAATCTTTACATAAGGATCTAAGGTCATCACCAAAAAGAGAACATGAATGAAATACTTTTTTTCCTCAAAAATGAAATATGGAGTCCCATGAGACATAATACTTTTACTTAGTTTTCTTTCAAAGATACTTGTTCTAGATCGTGTCTCCATTTTTTTCTTAAAGCCTAACTCTTGTAATAACTATACATGAACCTCTCAAAAAATTGTTTATATTTTTTTTGTTCTTTTTGTTTTGTCTGTAACTGAACAAATGTTCTTGAACTTTAATTCTAGACTGCAACGTACATTTGATGAGGTATATATCAGTACTCGTAAAAGTTTGATTGTCCCAACTAATTAAATTTAATGTTCTTTTGAAAAAAGAGAAAGTTTCTAATTAAATTAACAATCCTCAATTCTTCGTCTCACTGACCAACTAAATTAATACTTACCCGACAATCCACCCACGTCCATTTTTTTCAAATTCTTGGCCTCAAGAATGACCACAGTGAGCTTTCCAGCTGTTGGAACGTATCGAAGTGAAAAGCAGATGTCTCCAAGCTTGTTATCCTACAAGTATCCATAAAAAATAGAAATTTATTCAATTAAAATTATCTACATGTTAAAACTCCTTTTTAATTTTGTCAAATCAAAAAAATGGGAACACTTTTATTGTCTTTTTGAAAACATTTACAAAGAAATATTTTCAGTGTGTTCGTGTGTGCACATAAAATTGCCCATTATATTTTCAAAAACACAATTTTAGCGTGTCCCCAACCCTCCAATTATGGAGTGACTATAATTAAATATAAATACAACAACAACAATGGAGTGGTCTGTGAATCTCTTGACTTTTTTGAAAATAAAATAAAATAAAAATATTTTTTATAAAAAAAAACATTTTGTGTGCCTAAAATGGACAACATTATGAGTAGTCAAAAAATGTAAATACAGTTGACCAAAATGTACACACTAATTTAATTCGCTCTCCTCTACAATTTTTTGTCTTGATATTTTGGCATGATATTAAAATTGTACTGTCAATTCCTTGTACTTCTTGAGAGAAGTTCATGAACAAAAAAGCCACAACACTTTGTATCTTTTTTTTATATAAATGTTAAAAACCAAAAAAGAAGGGGGAGAATCTTCTAGAGCTTTAAACGATGTACGATAGACAGCCGTATTGATGATAAATTATTTTACATACATTTTAACAATGACCAACAACATTACCCAAAAAGTCAACTGGCACTCTAAAAAGAAAAGGTGAGACAAAATTGGAATTTTTAGCAGGTTTACACATTGACGTTTCATCACACCATAATATTTAACTTAAATATATTTATGTACACCCATTTGACTATTTTTTTTGAAGGCACAGTTAAAGCTAAACACAACAAGAATGCAGCTTTTCACCCATTTTATCTTTATTCCAAAACACCAATTTCCAAATTCTCACAAACTGCAGCCAAAGTCCAGAGAGAGAGTGACAAGTGAATAATACAAATAGAGAATGTTAGTGAGCTGTGAATTAAGAGGGGGGAGAGGGGTTGAAAGAATATTTTCGAAATATTTTTGGCAGAGAAATACCGTTGACCATAGTCCGTGACAACAATGACCAAAACAGACAGACAGGCTTGAGCATTACCTAAGAAATACACGTGTAATATTGATAAATTCTAATTGCCTCTTGTTTATAATATATCATAGATTTCTATTCTGTACACATCATTTAATTTTTAGCATAGTATACTACATTCTATAAAATAGTTTAGCTTTTTTCATTTTATATTTACTAAATACGTTTCCATTTATGTAGGCGACATCATTGCGACACATATTCTTACTCCTACGCTTTCTATCGATTTTTATTTATTTGTCAAAACATTTTAAAAAAGTTTATCATAACAAAAAAATTGAAACAAGGAAGACGAGAAACAGCCACAGATTTTATCATTTTTAGAATAAACTTTTGTACACAATGCAATGTCAATATTTTTTATATTAAATTTTATTTTTCCAAAACATGCATGCAAGCCTCATTAATTTTTGCCTTTTTTGCAGCTGAGGCATCTACAATTAAATACTATATTAAATTTAATTAATTAAGCATTTCGTCTTAAAATCTTACCTTTGTGACCTCACAACTTTATCAAATTGGTGTGACTCTCTTGATTGGGGTCTCCGTTTGACTTTAAGAATAAATTATTATGAAAGCAAGAGAGAAGCTTGTCTATGACTACGAAAGACGAAATTACATAAACATGAAATTACTTGTAAAATTCAAGAAGCTCACAAAGCAAAATAAGAGCCACAACATGGAAGCCAAGGCAAAGCATTAAAGTAGAGCAGAGTCAAAAGTTTAGAATAATCAATTTTCATAAAATTGTTTTTATATGTAAGGTAGTCATAGTCCTCATGCAATTAGTAATATTTTGAATATTAATTAAATGTATAGTGAATTCTTGAATAAATTAAATGAATGAAAAAGACAAAAGAACCAAATGGAAAGATAAATCCCTGGCATGAGAATGAATGAAATGAAGGATTAATAAAATAACAAACAAAATTTTCTGTTATATAAAGCAGAGGAAAAATTAATTTTACACATGGGAGAATACATTGAAATTATTAAACGAGGAACAAGAATAGCCACTTTCACCAGACAAATAATTTACATCTACTCAAATATAGTTATTAGAGAAGGAAGACAAAATTAAATCACTACTCAAAAAAGTAATAAGACTGTTTTCAATTATCTTTATCAGTGGTGATATATTCATCTACAGAAACTAAATAATAATTTACAGTCATGACAAAAGTTTTGGCTTTTTTTCAACTAAATTATTTTTAATAATAATTAGTCAAATATTATTTAGTGTTAGTAACAGTGAAGGAGAGAGAGAGAGAGCGAGCGAGCGAGATGTTCAAACTGAAGTTAATAAATTAAAAAGTCTGTACAATTTTTCATGTGGACAGTAAAAGTGAAAGTCAAAAAAAAGAAAGTTATTTTTGGAAGTAGGGAGAATTCAAAGAATTGTAAATATTAAGGAATACAGGAAAAAAATGGACGTATTTTTAAAAAATTTAGAATCCCTCATTTCAAAAAATTATTTATTAAAATTCTCCATTATTATTTTACTGTGATTCAAAATTATAAGTAATTTGACTTTTACTGTAAATTAATTTTAAATTGAATGAAAACTCAAAAAGAAAGTTTTCTGACAAATAAAATGACTCATGTTGATCGAAACTATCTTTTGTGTAATAAATGTGTTACAAAAGAGAGAGAGAGATAAGAATATCCAAGTGTTACATCAGTAAAAGAGCATTTTTAGTCAGAGAGAATTCGTGCCAAAAAATCGTGCGTGACGACGAACGACAATAATGATGGAGCAATATAAGAGAAAAGAGAGAGAGATAGTAATGAAAAAAGAGCCTCGAGATTATTTCTTGTTTCAATCTATTTACAGCAACGTATTGGTGAAGAGAGAGAGAGGATAAGTATTATAGGGGGAAAATGAATTACAGAGAATGCAGAGAATGATAAAAAAGAAAGGCTTTTTTTGTATAATAAAAAAAATAAAGTAGATCAAACAAAGTCAAAGTGTGGTTTAGAGAGAAAGAGAGAGAAAATTAGAGAAAGAGTTAACTTACGTGAAATAGATAAAACGTTGGTACGATTGGATCACGGTCAATCATCAATCGGAATCAAGATTCAGGGCCAAGTTGGTTGGTTGTGTATGTCCACAAGTGTCGGGGCATCAACATGCATTTTTTTGTTATTTGAATTGTTTTTTTTTTTGAATAATTTTTTTTGTTTTTTTTTTTGGATGCGGAGAACATTTAAGCACAGGCCAAAAGCCAAGTTCAGCAAGAAGAGAAAATTTTGGAAAAAAGAGATATATTCAATTCATTATTTTGGTTTAAATTCATGAGCAAATTTTTTTAACAAGTCAAAGTTAAATTAAAACTCATTCATTCAAAAAGTCAGTCTCATTGAACACAGTCACATTTTCTCGTTCATATCTGAGCAATTATTATTTTTTGTAATTTTTTTTCTATACTGTTAATGTAAGGTTATAGAATTATTTTTGAATATATATTTTAAGCTAAGGTTTACAATCTATATTAGTTAATTTTTTTATTATTATAGGTTATACTGTAGAGATTATGATTGTGACATGGATCAAGATGTGGAAAAGTTATTTCAATAATTAAGTTATTCTAATTAATTATTTATATATTAACGATTATTTTGATCCATGTCACAATAAATTTTTATCTTTTCTATTATTCCATTCATCCTCAAGAACCGTACCCAAGCAATTTAAGTAAAGGAAATTTTAGTAAATATATATATAACATATGTAATACATTTTAATTGCAAATCAAAAATTAAGTTAATTTGTTTTAAAAAAAATCATAACTGAACTGACTTGAAAAGAAACAATTAGGAAAATAAATGAAAACGAATAAAAGTCTTTCTTAGAAAAATTAAATTGAAGCTTTATAAAAAAAGTTATGATTGATCAAAGTTTTTTTGTTACTGTTAAGAGAACGCATAAAAGATTATTAAAGACACAAAGCAAGAAGAAGAAGTTTCAAAAAGAGAAACAGATTTCAGATTTCTAATATTAACCATGATATATACATATATATTTTTTGAGACATAGGTCCCAACTTTGAGCATAATAAATGACAAAATTATTGTAATTGTGAAAATCTTAAAATTTCATCAACGCTAGTAGTTACACTTATGTGTAGTAGTGAATTCAGGTAGAAAGTTGTAAAAAAAGTTTCACATTTTTAAGATTTATTAAATATTCATTAAAAAAATGTTTTGCAACTAAAAAAATAAAAGTTTTTTTTGTCACCACGAATATCTTACTTGGTGTATATGTATATATATATCACGTTAACGTTTTTTGTTAATTATAATTAAGATGGAAAGAATGAAAGACAGATAAAATTTAATAATAGTTAAAATAAACAAGTTAGTGGCGGGGGTCAAAGTTATGAATCCAGTTAGTACATTGTGGATTTTACCATTTTATCTTTTTTTATGTAATCTTATTACGCCTTAAATTTAATTGGATTGACATTGATAAAGACAAAAAGGGGCTCATTGTAAATAGAGGTTAACATTAGTAGCTGATATTAAAGATGCCGTAGTTTTTCTGTATAAGTATAATGGAATAAAATACTGATAGTGGATAGTGTACAATACAATATCATGTAGAACAAAAAGATTTAGAAGTTAATTTAGTTAAATGCTGAGACTTTTTACATGCATACTCTTATCATTTGCAAATTGTTCATGCATAATGACACTTAAAAATGCAAACAGTTTTGAAGGAAAAAAATGATTTCATTCCCATTTCATACATGCAGTTGAAAATATAAAAAGTTTATATCTGTTTCATTTCTTCAGTAAAATTCTGACATAATTATGTCACCTTTTTAGAACTTTAAAGTTCCCCATATTAATGTTTTCGTAATTTGTCTACAACTGCCTCAAAAAAAGCATCACCTTCTTTGGTAAATGATTGGAACGTACATAGATAAGCTCATTTCTTCAACTCAATTAAATTCCTAAGATCCTTAGACTGTCTAAGAGAGATACCATAACAAAAATAAAGACAAATTGTACAATCTTAACTGGGATGACATTTAAAAAATCATAGGACAAAATAAAAAAGAAACCCATCACGGGTCAAGGAGATCACTGATACACGTGCAAACTAAAACAGGTCGATAAAAAAACGAGTCACCTCAAATAAAAGGACAGACGAACATTGAGACAAAAGGAGGAGGAGGAGGGGGATTGAGGGAATTTCGCAAGAATTATTGAAATGGTCAAACACAGTGATATTTGTAGTTTGAATCAAGAATTAAGACCCCCTAAGCCTATGTAGAGTACACAAGGATGGTTTGTATTATAAATGTTGTACAGAACCAATTATCCATTTGACACAAGAAAAAAGATTACATGATAATAATCGTTGACGGTGTCATGAATGATTAATGTAAGAGAGACAGTGGACAGAATGTGAGTCAAGAAGATAAAAAAAGACGAAGAGACTGCTTGGGCGCGGTTTGTTATTTCTTTAGCTAGAATACACTACAGATACAAATAGTTAATCAATATGATAAAAGATGAGTCAAGACACCAGCTTGATTTCTACATGAAACCGAACAAAAAAAAGAATAAATATTGCACCCATCTTCCCTAATGATAGAGAGTGCGAGACAGTTTTTGTGTCAAGAAGAATAACAAGATGAATATTTTAGTAGTTTTTGTTTAGTGTCTGAATGACAATTTCTATACTTTTCTCTTTACACAAACACTAAAATTAAAATGGACAACTTGTCTCTCTCCTGTCATTTCAGACTGACCAAATTTAGACTTGTAGTTTTTTCTTCTTCTTTTGTTTATAAATAATATACATAAATTAATTAGATTGTAATTTGTAAAATAAGAAAGTTTTTAACTTGAGAGTTATATAATTAAATGTAAGACTAATGTATTGTATAAATTATGTTTCAAGTAAATTAATCAAATTTGTAGTTCTTAAAAAATAAGAAAGCACAGTCAGAGTTGACTGTACAACGTTGAGCTGTACAGTTGTTTTTTTAAATAATAAAAATGAATAATAAAAGAATAAAAATGAAGGAAAGTTTAACGGTACCTGGCCACCTTCGCCTTCAACGCTCTGCAATTCCTTCCAGTCCTCTATGGTTTGTGCCAAGTCAATTTGACACAATGGAATTTTCACCTCGCCAATTTGGTCATGTTTGGAGAAACGATCAAAATCGAATATGGCAAATACCAGAGTCTATTTTTTTTATAAAAAGAGGAACGTTAATTAATATATTCTTTATGAGAAAAGTAATAAACGAAAGAATTTAAAAATTAAATTTACTTTGCTCATTAGATCGCTGTATGGTAACTAGAATTTTCAGAAAAAATAATAAGTTCATTATTTTTCAACCCAACTACAGATACAAGTACACAACTCGTATTAACCACACGTGACTTTGAAAACTTTTTTTCTTTAGAAAATCTACAAATACAAAAAAAAAACGTAAAAGAGAAAGCTCTCACCTTGAAGACAAAGGTTTCATTGAAAACAGGATTTAAAGTTTTTCTATGAACCTAAAATAAAGAATTAACAAATTAACTTTACTCTCTTCAACCATGTACAACTATTTGATGACTGTGTAACTTAAAACCGTACTTTAGTTTCAAACTTCTTCTTTTTATCCGGCAAGAGGTAAACTTTGACCTGTCATAATTATATAAAAAGATACATTTGTATCATCAAGTACATACATTTCTATACAATTTTTTATTCGAGTTTATTACGTACATATGGGTCACTAGTTCCGCCCATATCCATGCCTGGAATCTGAAAATTTGAAAAGACAAAGACAAAAGATGAGAATGAATTATAAAGGAAGAATTTTCATTTTCAACCAACAAAAAAAATGTCTCAAGTGACTCTCTCAACGAGAGAGGAAATAAATAAACAAATTTAAATACAAAGTAAGAGAAGTTGGAGTTGATGTATTGATTTATTTATTTAGAGTCTAAAAATAATCAAAATAGACGAGAGAAAAAAAAGAAGTGGAATGAAGATGATCTCACCTCTTCTGCTTGAATAACCGTCACTGATAGATTGTTTGCGTTAAAGTCATACTCCAGCTGTTAAAGTTCAAAAGAAAATCAAGTTGAGCATAAATAATTTTTTCATAAACTTTCCATATGTTTCATCATGATATTACTTTTTTCATATAAATTCTTTTATATTATCTCTCTCCTTCTTTATATTATGTACATAATGGAGCTTGGTTATGTAAAAAAAAGAATAATGAAACATATGGTGAAAATATTTGCAAAAAAAAGTTTTTTTTGTACTTTGTACTGCAACCGCCCCAATTTCTGCACAGGCTCTTTCTCTCCTTCTTCCGCCACTTCCTCCACATTCTCTGTTAGCTCTTCCATGTCTGGTTGTACCTGTGGCATATTAATTATATAGAAATGATACATGTACATTTTTTTTTAAAAGAAAAACTTTTTTTGACATACCTTCTCCTTATACGCATTGCCCAATAATTGGACAGACTTGAGATCGACTGCACCTTTTAAGCCTTTTTTCCCATCCTTTGTTCTTCGCTTACGAAAGCATCGTCGAATGCAACAAAAGCATATCGATAAAATCAAAAGAGTTACAACTGAAAAGAGAGAGAAAGAGACAAGGGAAATTAGTCCATGTTACATAATTAATTATTGTTAATTATTGGTTAGAATAAATTAAAACTTAATCATAGGAGTTTAGACTGTTGAAAACATAAAGTAATCATTTTCTAGAGAAGTGAGGGAGGGGGACGGGAGGGGTAACAAGAATAATAATTAATTTACCTATTCCTATGCAATACATAACCCAAGGTGGCATCCCTGCTTTTGCAGCAACAGCCTGGGTGATTTCATCTAGTTGCTCCGCTGCCTTTCCTAGTGTACTTTGTGTTGGCGACAAAGTTTCTGTATAAAGAGGATACATGACAATTCATTCATTATTTTACACAAAGAGAGAGAGAGAGAGAGAGAGATTTATTTAAAACATTTTCAATTAAATCTTACCTGGAGCTATAGTTCTTGCCGCTTCTTCAATGGCAGCCCCACCACCTTTCGCAGCAGGTCCAGCTCTTCGTACTCGGATGAGTACATCACTTAGTACAGTATGAGGTGCCATGGCTAGAATTGAAAAGAAAGAAAAAAAGTTGAATTTTATTTGAAAAAAAGCAACAAATGTTGTCCATGTCAACATTTATCACCAGTCAATCTTATTGACAAAGTGTACTCATAATTGACACGAGAAAATGTGGGCAATATTCGAGTCAAAAAGGAAGAAAGGACAGACAAACTTTTCATACAAAAAATCATCAAGATTTTAAACGAAGGACAGGAACCAGAAGGATTTCATCTGTCAGAAGAAAGGCAGAGAGAGAGAGAAAAAAAAGAGAAAGGAGAAAAGAAAGGGAAGCTGTGCAGGTTTCTGTCATGCAAAAAAAAACAGTTGAAATGAAAAACTTTACTTATGTATTCCTACACTATTTTATATAACCATAGTCCTTTTACTTATATATCTGTAGTTATATGTCTTGACACAAATACATGGTGACAAATTCTATGGTGAAAGTTACGAGGGAATGTTTTTCGAGAAGGAATCCGACATTCTATATTGTTCTCAATTTACATTGTCCCTTTTTAAAATAAAAAAATTTATGGGAGAAAGAAGGAAAAGAGGACAAAAAAACTTGTTTGAAAGTATCTGTAAAAAAAGAAATAAAGTGGAGAGAAGAGTGAAATAATATGGAAATATATAATACAAAAAATTCAATTTTATTGCCATAAAATTCTAAATTCATTTCCGTGTGGGAGTCATCTTTTTTTCTACATCTTTCCTTTGATCCAACACATCCAACACAAGATAGAGGAGAACTACAAAACGTATGAAAAACGTCATTAGGTTTAATAACTGGAAACTTTAATAGGAAAAAAGAGAGACTCTTGATGTGATGACGACATGTCATTGCCAGTGGCATGTAGGACTAAAATAAAAGATAACAGAGAGTTATTTAGCAACTGTCCTCTTCACACACAAGTAACCCTCTAGTCTTTATAAAGTTGCTTATTTTTCTACATAAAAATGTGAGATACATGAGATAAAGTCTACTGACACGAATCGTTGGCTGATTGACAAACAAGCATGCCTAATTTTTTTTTCTAATTAATAAACAATGTATCCTAATACTCTATAGCATAATTATACAAGCTAATTTAAAACAAAAAAAAACATTTCTTCACTACAAACTCATATTCATGTATACAGTAACATGAACATTGTTACTCTCTGAACTTTGCCCTGATCTCAAGTTTAAAACAAGTTAAGAAACCTTTCCCCCCTCCTCCCCCCAATTCTAAGCCTCCCTTTCTTTCCTATAATACAGACCACACACAAGAAAAGAAGAGAGAAAAAAAATCTCACTTTTTCTCTTTCACAAAAAGTCCAAGCCCTGGCTTTCCTTTTTTGGTATAAAAAAATAAAGTTGCTGGAGAGTGAAAGTGTGCATGTATGTTGTATGTGTAGGAGGAGGAGGCATGACATTTAGCACAGTTTTCCTTAGAATCAGATCAATATTTTTCATTATGTACAGTCAAAAGAAGAGAGAGAAAGAGGGGAAAGTAGAGGAAAAGAGGGTTGATGTATACTTATACGCAACGGAGTATGAGTATTACGTAGATATGATCCTTTACATTCTATACATGGCCTTGCTGCTTCTCTCACTCTCTCTCTATGTGACTGCCAGAGCCTTTCCCCCTTCAGACAATTTTTACTGGGCCCAACTCTACTGGCCTACTTCCCCCACGGTTTAACTCTTATCTTATGCCTCTCTCACTGTCTTCTCTCTCTTTGCTATGCTTTCCGAGTCTAACAACATTCACATGCCCCCTCCCCTCCTTCCATCTCCTTTCACTCTCTAGCATTCACATGAATTTCAAAAAAAGGAGAGAGAACCCGTGCAAAAAAAGTGAGAGTCTTGTTCTATGTTTTATGTACATGTATGAGAATGAGTACTCTCTCGTACTCTCCATCTACCCAGACACATGACTCGTTGTTCAGGGCCTTGTATGGAATCCACTAATAAAAATATGTGAGGAGGTTACAATAGAAGATATGTCGTCTATGCCAAGCCGCTCCCAATACCACTCGGGTTCTCCATCTGATCGGTTCTTGAACTGAACAAGATTGCTACAAAAGAGAGATGGGGGAAAAATGAAGGAGACAGAGATGGGTAACTCGTAAGAGAGAGAGAGAGAGAGAGAGATGAACACGAACACGTAAAGAAGGACAAGTTTAAGGGAAATTTTTGGAATTTTAGTCATAGGAGACTATCCACTATGCATGAGGGGGTATAAATAATTTACATGGTTGAAAGAAGCTGCCATTTGCCATTATAGGTATAACTGGTTTATATCAGTATTAAGTCCATACTTTATATTGAGAAATATAAATGGCATCCAGTTGAGAGTGAGTTGAATTACGAGAGAGACGAGAAGGGGATGCTTTATTCACCTCTTAGTTCGTCACACGAGTCAAATAATCTTTGCGATTTATCTTGTAAAGAAAAGGACTCTCTCTCTGTGTACTTGATACTCTCCTTTCGGAGATAGAGACGTATATTATGCAGAGGGATCAGCACACGACAATAAAAATGCTTGAGGCTACTCTTACCTATGAAGAGCCAGGGCAAGAGTAAGAGTATAGTACACACATTCACTTTCTCCATTTCTCTCTCTACAATGTTCATTTTCTTCCCCCTAAAGTCTTGAGGAGCATGGCTCGAGTAAATAGTGATATTGTGCAAGGGGAGTTTACTTAGAGAAAAATGTGGCAAGAGTATGTTCTATGTAGTCTTTGTGTAGGCGTCTTTTTCCTTTCATTTCATTCTTTTTATATTTATCTCCTCCTCTCTCTCTCATCCTCCTTGTGTATGTAGTATGATAATTTAATTTTCAAAGTAGGCAAGAAAATTCTCTATCCTCTACATACTTTGTAGTCTCTCTGAAAATGTGGAACATGATTCTGGAGATGGAGAGGGGGAGGGGAAGTGGGAATGAAATCACAATTATGGACGAGAGAGAGAGGAGAGAGACCTTGCATCCTATGCTCGTAATGAAATTGAATGAATTGAAATCCTCTTGGTGGTATGTCCAACCACCATCACAACCGGTGTTCTTGTCAGAGTCGACTGACTCTTACGATTAATCTCAAGTGTACAAGTATCCTGCCAGCAGTTTTCTTTTTCTATCTCCTTCCCCATCACTTAATTGTTTATCGAGGGGGTCTAAACAATGACGACTGTGGGGAAAGATTAATCAAATGCTATTGTACCCCCCTCCCCACTTCTTCTTTGTTTTCTGCTTAGGGGAGTAGGGGAGTTGTACTTGACATTGTCAAGGAGGGCTTATGACCTTTTCTGGTTTAATTCCACACATTCAATTTATTTTTCTACACAATCTTGCAATGTACAAACTAATTTTAGCATTAGGGTAGATATTTTTGGAACTTTATATATATATACATTATTTTTGTAATCCTATAAAAGGAATGGAGTCTTGACTTATAGAGAGAGAGACATTTAAAATTGGTAACAATGAGGACGTCACAAATTATTTTTTTTATTGATTTCTATAAAGAAAACCATCGTCATGATCATTAATCGACTTTATACCATTTTTTCCCTTCTTTTAAGGCAAGACAATAAAAATGAGAAAGGAAAAGTTTTAAGGGTTTTGTTTCGGAGAGAGTCTTGACGTCTGAATTTTGAATGGAGATATAAAAAACAAGTTATTTTTTTGTGTGTGTTACAAATAAGTATAGAGTGTGATATAAAATTGTTTTTTATAGAGAGTATTAAAAATGGGAATATAATTTTTTGAGTAATAATTATTTATGGCAATCATGAGATATACAGAACAACACGTGAGTATACGTATGGTACCTATAACATGTTGTGCTTATAGTGTGTCACAAGTTTTTAATTATGAGACAAACTATGTCGTTAATAGTAGCTCAAAAAGTCAATGACTATTGTCGGGAGTATGAAAAATATGAAAAAAAGTACTTGAGTATAAAAAGGTAGGGACTAGAAATTCTTCTTTTTTTTGTCAAATAAAATAAATGACAAAAAGAAATGTATTTATACAGTCCATTCGTGTATTGGAGTTGAGACTAGACTAGACGAAAGAATTTTTTGGACGGAATGCAATGCCATCCATATGAACGTGCATTGCATTCACATCTTCTTTGTATGTGACTTGGTGTGTGTGGAAATTTTTTTCCAGTTTGTCTAATATTAACCCACCACAAAATGTTCAATTAATTTTATCATGAAAATGGAATAAATATTCGACTAGGCTAACCTTATACGTATATTTTGTATGTATAGTTTTGCACAATTTATGCCTGTGGTTAGAACTAGATGAGTATGAGCCACTACAAAAATTATGTGTGGGTGTTTGTCAAGTAGACACTAATACAGAGAGAGAGTGTGTGTGTGTAAAAACAATAATATATTTTGTAGTCAAAGACACTATTCAACTATCAAGAGTCTCTCTTTATCCCTCTTGACTACCCTTGAATGAAAATTTATAGATGTGAAAATATTATTATAAAATACAAAACTCAAGAGTTCAGGGAATTATAGATAACTATCAATTTGATACTGATGACAATTTTGACTTGTATGAAATAAATCCAATACAGATATTTTAATCCCCATACAAATTAAATTCCCCAAAGAGATTTCCTCCAATGATGAGTTACAAGCTGCATTAAATCATGACGAGCATTATTTTTTAACATGTGACAACGACAAAAAACTAGACAAAATTTGACACAATTTATTTGTCTGTTCCTGTTTTTTCCTACAAGTCTGTTATTTGAGACAATGAAAAAAAATTAACCTTGTAATAATTATAAGGATAAATTTTAAATAAAATTGTAACGTCAATATACCTACAGATAGTTACTAAATAAAATAAAATATTGTGTCAAATATTTACTATTAAATAAATAATTCTACTTTTTTTTGTCTACAAAAAGAAACAACATTTTCTATTACGTACAATTTTATACATTATTGACAGTGTAGTTTGTATATGAATGATATATTGTACTACAGTTAAAATAGAAATAATATTATGTTACATGTATCTTGTATCCGGTTTAATTCTACTAGCAAACTACGCAGGATGGATATGGACGTAGAGACAAAATTCTCAAGACAATGCAATTATACAAAGTACATGGACTATACCCCATTACAACTCTATTGGATGTACTTGCTCTCTCTCTCTCTATTTTGTATGTATAAAGTATAATAGATCTCTCTACATATTGTAGTAGGGAAGAGAAACTGGAGGAAACTTGTCACTGAGAATTTTTTTTTGTACAAGGCACGTTGAGAGTTAGTTGACAACCCATGGCTCGTTTTTGTGTATGTATGTATGTACATATAAAAGTTATATAAATTTACATCTGTGTAAATAATTACACAAGTTGCTTCCATTTCCATCGCCTTTCTCTTCATCTCTCTCAATTACCATTTTAACATTTTAGTCCATGTCTCCACAATCTAGTTACGTTAGTTCATTGAGACCTTCCTCCTCCTCCTCCTCCTCCTCCTCTCATCACAAGGAGAGAGAGAGAGAATCATTTCTAAAATAATAATACGGAGAGAGAAGATGGAGGTAATAATATCAAGTACACATTTGAAAACCATTTAAAGTAGTGAGAATCTATAACCTTATTTTATGTGACCAAATTAATCTCATTTACTCTAATATCATCATCATGAATGAAATTTTATAAAGTAACCTTCTACTCTCTACTCTTGTATGTAAGCTGAGTGTATTCCAATAACATTTCTTAACTGACAAAATTATTATAATTATATTTTCTCTATATCACTTTATTTCCTCCTCCCCTTCCTCTCTTTATAAATTATATTATTATTTTATCATAAAATTATTATACAAACTTTATTCCTCAAATAAAATTGATGTACAAACGATTGACTTTAGCATTTTAACATTAATTTTGTTTTTGTAAAAAGAGAGAGAGAGAGAGGGAGAGATGCTCTTACATAATTTTACATTTATAATTGACAAGTTGACGTAAAGTAACGATAATGAGTTTGCGTGTGGTATAACACTAACACAAACCTCTCTCTCTCTCTCTCTAATATATTACACGACATGATCTCCTCACTTTATAATTGACTCTTTTTTGCATGTACAAAATTAAAGGAGGAGGAATGAACAACAAATGAATCATTCATGACATCCTGAAGACTCTACTAAAAAAGAGAGAAAATCATTTAGAGGATAGGTTGACTTATTTTATCATCTTTTTTGGTAAAATATTATAAACAAAAAAAAACATTGTGTACACAATGTAATCTTTGTGTCTACAAGCTTTCAAAAAAAAGC
This sequence comes from Arrhopalites spinosus, assembly GCA_034700945.1. Lineage (NCBI taxonomy): Eukaryota > Metazoa > Arthropoda > Collembola > Symphypleona > Arrhopalitidae > Arrhopalites > Arrhopalites spinosus. Next base: position 96,517 of record JAQIVZ010000039.1, read on the forward strand.
TCTTGCTTCATATTATGTATACTGATAGTACGCATACACAAAATGATGAGATAGATAGAGAGAGAGAATTAATATGGTGTTTGAGTCAAAAAACTAAAACAATTTGTATAAAAATGAGAATATTATGAATCATGGGCTTCCTTCAGTAAACAGTAGGTAAATAGATAAGGCGGTGACATTAATAATTGCCTTTTTTTGTAACATGTAAAAATGCATAAGAGAGACAGAGAGCTTATCTTTTTTTTGCACATTGATGAAAAGTGAAGAAAGAGAGAGAGAGAGAGAGAGAGAGAGAGAGGGAGAGAAAGGGGAGGAGTGTAATTTAAGTGAAAGATGGGAAAGAAATGTTGTTGAGTTTTTTTGTGAGAAAAGAACAAGGGACGTCCGTCCATAAACTGTTAGAGTTTGGCAATGTAGAAGAAAAAAAATGTATATAACTTTCTCATCCCATGCCGACGAGGAAAAAGTATGGTGAGTGAATTTTGAGCTCTCTTGGGATTCCCTGGCCTCTCTCTCATCTCTCAAACTCTATAGAAACAAAGTCATTAAGAATTCTTTGTAAACCTTACCACCACTTCAATCGAGATAGAGAAAAGAGATGAATCTTTTGGATAGGCCCAAACAACTTGATGGTATATCAGGTATACAACTGAGAGATAGACTGAGGGAGAGTCAGAGTGGACTCGTCCCCCCAAAAAACTCAACTCTAGTAAATGAGAAAATATACTAAAAAATTAAACATTGGGGAATTCAATCTGAACCCAAGTTCCGCCTGCTCCGTCGTCTCCTCGTCTGACCCTCCCTCTCAAATGACCCGTCGAGTCCGGAGTACAAAAAAAAACGAGAGAGAGAACAATTTGTAATAAAAATACCGTAACCCTTTTAGCTGAAACTCAGGCATTTTCATAATTATCTTTGTCTTCTTTGATCACAACTTGCATGACAAAATATTTACGAGAAGGTACAAAAATTCTTAAAGAAGTCTTCATTGTCATCCAACCAGCTCAATCAAGAAAAGACTTGAATTTCTTGAAAGTTTTATGAAAATTGTTAAAAAAGTTAAAATGTAGGTACTCAAATAATAGTGAGACTGACCTGTCTTACTTTGAGTGGGCAAAAACAAAGTTTACGGTATTGTGAATATATTTTATATATAGACTGTAAACTGTAAATCTCAATCTAAACTGGAAAAGGTACATTAGAGCATGTACACGAGTAAGATGTATTATGAAATTTTATATGACGACTGATCCTCTTATTCTAATTTTGTTGTATTGTATTTATGTTTTATACTTTATTCTCTCTACCTCTTTTCCTTCTCCTCCACCTCCTTGTATATTGCAAAGAGAGAGAGAGAGAGAGTACAGAAAGCAAAATTGAGGATTACTATTGTAGCCTCCAAGCTTAGTCAAAGTAAATCGTTGAATTTGCGTCACTACCTTTATCTACCCTTGTTTCTCTATCTAAAACTTCCTAAGAGTCTTATTTACAGTTCACCTGATACAATCAAAATGCCCTTCTACTCTCTCTCTCTCTCTTTCTCTTTCTCTTCATAAACTATATGAATTTATTATAATATTACAGAGAAAATGATAGATTCAATTTTATATCAACTTGAAACATTTCATGATGAGATCATGATCAAATGAACATATGGAGTCTCATCTGTTGACGACGACATGAGAGAGAAAGGAGGGGGAGGGGAGAGTGAACCAAAAGACCGAAAATCAAATATAATGGCTTCCCCAATTAGTTTCTGAAATCCCAATGAGTGACACAGAAATTTATTTTGGGATCTTCTTTCTCTCTCTCTATTTCAGTCTAGTTGGATTGTAGTTAGTTGGAGTTTGAGTTAAAGAAAAAAGGAAAAGGACAGGGAAGAATCCTTTGAAGTGTTGTCGTCCTTAAAGTTAACTTTAAGAAAAAAAGACATGGACCCCCACGACTCTATTACACTTTGTCTCTTCCTTTTTTATTTTTGATCAAGTCACTTTGCAATTAGAGTCGTGCAGAATTTTATTCTTTTTCTGGTTGGATGTTAACTTTTTGTCTATCACTTAAAAAAATTACCTAAAGACACTTGACCTTATATCTTGATACATGAAATTAATCATCAATTTTTTATTTAAAAAATGACCCTAATGGTTTCCCTTCCAAAAATGGACGAAGAACGACAGACGAGGGAATAACTTTTATGTATACATAGAGGTCAATCAACCTAACGAGACAACGATTTAGAGGCAACAGTATGCACTACTGAGTGATGGCAAGATGACGTAAACAAAGTCTACAAAAATAAATGGCTGATGAGATATTATCCATAAAATTTTGTGTGTGTGCCTCCCATATTCTGATTTTTCCTTTATATTAATAAAAATACAAAGCTAACTCGGTTGAGCTAAATACATTTCATACAAAAAAAGGAGAATCTTCTCTTTGACGACTCCTCGAAGAACCAAGAGAAAAAGAATGTAAGAGTAAATGGAGGATGGGTAATGGGAGTATCTTGATTAATATAATTTAACAAGAAAACTGCATCGTCTTACTTTGTATCTCACATGTCTCACAATAAAAAAATTCTTCTCCATTTTCATGGCTAATTGCACCATTCCTTTCTCTCTCTCTCTCTCTCTCTCTCTCTCTCTCTCTCTCTCTCTTTCGCATAGAAGACAAGAGTTTATGATGAACTCTCATACAAGTACAAAAGACTTTGTATAGAAAAGTATATCTCTACGAGTTTTCCTCAAAAGGGAGGAGGGATTAGTTTGAAGGAGGTTCTTTCAAGTTGATGATGATCGAGACATACATTTTGAGTCTCTAGAGAAAATTTAAGTGGTTCTTGTCTTTTTCGCCCCTCCGATGGAGAGAAAAAACCCCAGTTGCAGTCAGACACGCTGTGTGGCTCAAAATCCGAGAAAATGTTTGCTTAGCATTGAATCCACGTTTATACATGTAGAAAGCCAAAAGTATTTTGTAATAGACTAGGCAAGAAAAAAACCTATTTTCTACTACTAAAGAGAGAGAGAGAGAGAAAGCGAGCTATTAGCTAAAAATGTCGCTAGTATAAAAAATACTCTATTGAAATGTATCTATAATCTTTATATAATGTCCACGCCTTTTACACACACATTCTATAACAATTTTTTTGGTTCAACTATTAGAGGTACGATAATACCAGGATAAAATGATTTCTCTATTATATTTTATATGAAAAGAAGAGAGAGCGAGGGGGGGGGGGGGTATAGACATTTACAGTCAAATCAATAGTGATTGTTTTAGTTGGCCAAAGAAAACTGTACATACTTCTACCTCTTTACTTTCATGTAAGTACAGGGGGAACACTAAGAGAGTCACACAAAGTAACGTTAAAGGACTATTTGTATGGAGTTTGGAGTAAAGAAGGTTTCAGTTTCAATGGACGCTCAAGAGAGACGGCTCATGGTAAAAAAACAAATTGAGAAGACAGACTCGAAGAGAGAAAGTAAGGAGAAAGATATTGAAATGGATGACTTTCTTTGGCTTTTTTTACTCCTCGCTCTCTCTCTCTCGTCCTTCTTCTCAGTAAATTCTTTTTTTTGAGGGGGTTTCTACTTTCTCCACCAGCAATCAACTGGACGTGGTGCATGATTCAGAGTCATGATAAAATGACTAAGAATTTTTTTTCCTGTAACGTACATACCGTCCCCACTCGTCTTTAATGTGAGTATAATGACAACAAAAAAATGTCCATTTGCCATATCTCTTGAACAAGAATACTTTGGCAAGGCACTTTTCACTGATAATCTACCCCATATCCATTACAATACGTCTATCTTATAGTCCGTTTTGCTGTATTTTACAGAGTTGTGATATGTACAAGTTTTTTCTTTTATAGAGTAGCTTTAAAACTCATGTACTATTTTATATGACGATCCTTAATATTCACAAAGTCTCTCTTTCATGATATTTGAATATAACTATGGATTATATGAGGCTATAAAAATAGAGAGAGCGAGAGGGGAACACATTTATTCAATATGCCAGTCAAAACCACGACGACGTCAAGTTCAACCAACTAAAACATGTACGGACATGAGTACATGACTTAGATTGTACAGGGTATACATGACGAAAGATATTTGTAAATTAAGTGTGTGCAGGTATAAACATGTGTATATCTGTATTCTACAATATTTGTAACACAAATACCAAACAGTCATTTTTACAGATTGGATAATGTGCAATGTATGCAATAGATTCTTTTTTGTTAAAGTCATTTTTTTTTCATTTTCTCTCTCTTTTTTTGTGTGCCGACTAGCTTCATTTAACTAGTCTTCTCTTTGTAGACATAACCTGTTTCTCTTTTGATGCACATTCAAAGTCATTGTGTTGAGTAGATGAGAATAATTTTTGAAATCTCTTTTAGTCTCTTTATGAATATTTCCCCCCTTTGGAGTAAGGGAAATTAATTTTATCTCTATCCTCATATGTACATAAAATGTATCACAAGATAGTTTTCGAGAAGCTTGAGGAAATCATGATTATTATTTTCAGCAGGAGACTTTTTTTTCTCTCTCTCTCTCTTTTGGTGTTCAGATGAAGAGGAGGAGGTGGAGGAGGGAATAGCAACAAAATCGATTCTAGTTAAAAGGAAAATGATTAAGTTTGCCATTCATGCTACTCCTGCTACTTTTGCTTTTGGCTTTTGCCTTGCATAAGGATTCCATGGGTATGGTACGTCAGTCGTATGAAAAACATTGAGTAGTGGTGTAGGGTAGAGTATGCGTAGGAAGAGAAAAGAAGACAGTCTATAGAAATATTATTATATTTGTCTATATATACACAAGAAACCCACTTTCATCTAATCACAACTTGAGAAGTACAGAGAGAGAGAGAGAGAGAGAGCGAGACAAGGTAACAATTTTCACAGCCTAAAATTCAATGTGATGCAAATGGGTCATGCATTTTATATTAGAAAATGTTTATCGGCTTTTGGCTACTCATCTATGCACCATGTTCTTTTTTGACTACATGCTATAATATTGAAACAAGTTTGAATTATATACTCTAACCAAAGTTAAATTTAATTAATCTTTCAAATACAGTCTCTATCTTCACTTCAGAGTGTACAGAGTTAAAAAAATGAAAGAAATAAGATTAAGCTTTCTTTTAATATTTGAGTTGGCACATGTATATGCATTGAGTAGTCCATGTTCTTATGTAAATATTGAATAAGATATATATATATATATATATATATATATATACGGGTCAGTATAAATAGATTTAGATAGATAAAATATTTACTCTGCGTAAAAGTGAAAGAGAGTTTTGTAAGAAAGTTAAATAATTAAAATATATAATTGTAAATTTATTATATGTCTTTGCGTTTAGTTGAAGGATTTATTACTGTCGTATCCGGGATGTCTAGTACGTCCACGTGCTAGTTCATTTTGTCCGGTGGTGACGACGACCTTTATTCTCATTCATTCTTTTTTTCTTTTCTCTCTCTCTCTCTCTCTCTCTGTCTCACTTTGAGATAAGAATAATCATAAAATTTTGAGATAGTCTATCAAGAATTTACAACACTTTCTATATTAAATTTTTTCTCTCACTTACATAGACACAATTTTCTAAATGCAATTTTATATTTTTTTCAATTCTTACTTGTACAAAACAAGAAACAGGATTTTGATTTCTCACACAATTTTTGTACCCACTGGAAAGAGAGAGAGAGAGAGAGAAGGAGAAGGCGGCTATGAATTTATAACGATAACGAGCTGAGAACATTATTTTCAACCATCAAAATAATGTTCTAACCGTTCACACTTATCACGACCACTGTACTCTGTACTATTTAGCTGTACTTTTGCTTTTTTATTGTTTCTTATAAATGGCCGTTCATATTACATTTCTCTTTTGGGTTCATAACCAATATTATCAATCCTAGGACATTAACTCCTTCACAGCGACTCATTGGATCGAACAAGACGAAGGAGAAGAGAAAATTTTTGTGTTTGTGTGCATGTTGGATTTTGTGGATTGTCAATTGAGCCCATAATTTCATTTAAGACAATTAAATTTCTAATGGAGACTGGGATCATCAACAACACAGACAGAGATCTTGTAGACTCTTACAAGTAGAAAAAAAGGAAAAAGAAACTCAATGATATACATTATAAACTAAGCTCAAAATCCAAGGCTTATTTCTTCCATGTCTCTCACAGAATTGTACAGTTTAAAAAAAGAGAGAAAAGAATTTTACATTTACACGAGAGAAAAGACAATGCAATGTAAATTTATTGTTAGCTAATCATGACATGTCTCCAATTGAGCCTTACGAGTCAAATTAAAATGAATTGATTGTGGATAATTTTCAACATTTTATAAAACAATTATTTCTACAATAAACAAATGTCTAGTTGATATAATCATAAAGGTGTTAGTGAGACAGACTAATTAGAACGAGAACGAGATGTCGAGAAAGAGAGAGAAAGAGAGAGAGAGAGTGAAAGAGGGGAGGAGAAAGCGAAAGGAAAATTAATTCATGTTTTGTTTTTTTCCAGGTTTCGAGTTAGATAGAAATCTGAGAGAGAGAGAGAGGAAATAATGACAAATGTTCATGTTAGAATGACTGAATTTAGTGTGGCGTGCAAGAGGAGAGAGTACAAAAAGAAAAAAAAGGGGTGCTGAAAGGATTTCAACTTTGAACAATTTACGAGAGACGAGAAAGAGAAAGTAGAAAAGAGAGAAACTGTGAGAGGTTTTGCCTCAACTTTTTTTGCATTTCTTTCTCCTTTACAAACCAAATGAGAGAAAGTCTTGGACATTCCTTCTTTTCACATTTTTTTAAAAACTTACAAATAAGAAACATAAAGATTAAGATTACAAAAAATAAATTACAATTGGTGGAATTTAAAGAGAAAGAGAGAGGGAGAGGATGAGAATGAGGAGGTCAAGTGGAAGTAGTTAGACTAAATAATTGATGTTGTAAAAATAAAAGAGAGAAACCTTTTTTGGTGGTAGATTAGGGTAATAATAATAAAGTATGATAATTTCTATGAATTAAATTATTGTGATGTTAAATAATATTGACTTTACCTTTTATTTGGTTGAGGGTTGGTATGAAGAGTTGGACTATTGTGTGTATCTGTGTATTCCTTTATATTGTATAATATATATATGTGTGGTGAGGTAAGTGTTTTGGGTCCTGGTCTGGTGGTCTTATTTGGGATGATTGGGACTGGACCACCAAATGGGTGAGGAGAGCACCTGGGAAATTTTTTTGTAAACTTTTTTTTTGTTTGCACACGATAATTAACGATCAAAGAATTGTTAGAGAAATTTTATATTTTTAAAGACTAAAGCATGATGATGATGATGGTCGAGAACTGCCTGCCTGAGGAATGTATAGTAAAATGGCGAAAAATCAATGACACGTCTTGTAACAGAAGGAGAGCCTCGCAGTTGGAATTGATCACGGCTTGCTCTTGCTTTGCGCATTACCACACACACAGTACACACACACAACCAACTCTCTTTTCCTCCTTCTCTTAGGTTGCCTCCAGTCGTCCTACTGCTACTACCTACTGCTCCTGGAGAAAATTTTCGAATGGAATATAATCCTATAGCGCACTCCAAACCACGTCACCACCCCACCCTACTCTCCTCTCTGTCTCTCTCCAGAACAACTTGAAGCCAAGTCTCCTCACTTTCGCAAAAATAATACCCCCTCTTTGAATTTCGCATTCCCGACCACGAGCTACTCCTCCTTTCCTATACTTTCTATCGGGACTATCCTCTGTGCAAAAAAACAGCTGGCTATAATATGTATCCTCTCTTGTATTTATATACAAGGGACAGGAGGGGGCTACATACTACACATACACTTTTATTTCATTTATATCCTCAGCCACAGTTCACAAATACTTTTATATACAGTACACACTCACTCCTCACTCTTCTCCATGTAATGTTATTAAACAGGAAAATTTATTACAGCTGTCAATAATTATAGATTTTTTTTCTTGATATCGCTGGAATATGTTGAGGCTTTATTTTATTTATTTTAAATTATTTTGATTTCACAACTTACATTACCTTTTATGTATGTCATGTAGCCTACTCGTGTGGTTACCTATGTAGAGGGTGGATCATATCTTGTATCTGTGTATCTGTAAATTTTTTTTGTTGGATCATTAATCAAATGGAGGAAAAAAATCAAAAATAATTTTTTAATCAACTTGTGAGATGTGCAAAAAAAAGGTGTCGACCTAATGACGTGGATTCGATGAAAACAGTTTTTACGCAAGCACGCAAGATAGGCTTCTCATTGTACAGAGTGATTGCTTCATGTACTTATATAATATATATGAAGAGTAAGTAGAAGCTTTTTGGTAAAAAAAAAACTTGTCCGAATGGTTAACCGAATCGGGTATACATATGTATAAGTAATATCGGTTGGTCCCCACCTCCTTCCAAAACAAGGCGTGTGGACAGTAAAGGCCACTTGCTTTTTTGTTCCCATCCTTTCCTCTCTCCCTCATCACGAGCATGTAGCCAACTTTACACTTTGTTACAAATTTATGATAAAATATATATATCTTGTACCATGTTCCACTCATTTCTCATCAAGATAGACAAACCCTTCTTCAAACATTGTATACATTTCTCACGGAATCATAATCAATACACACAAATAAGCATACGTTCGACCTATGATTGACCTCTTCTTTTCAAAATAAAGTGAATGATCGAGATATTATAAAACAACACTTTTGTATACAGTGTACAAAGTATTATTTAACCATTTTTATTTCATAGAATTTCTTTACGTGAAAAATAGTCAAAGTTAGTTATCAGATGTTGAGAAAATAAATAAATGAAGATAATTACACATTCATTTCATTAAGTACAACAGTTTACTTTCATGTAGAATCAAAATATTTCCTATTTATATGTGTAACAATTTTCTTCATAATATTTACTTGTAAAAAAACTAAAACAGTATTTTTTACAATCTGTTCGAAAAATATTAAAGGTTCATGTCCTCATTGTCCTTCACCTTGGCTCTGTGCTAAACAATTTGCGATCCCAGTTTTATAGAATAAAAACACAGTGTGTGTTAATGCAAGTTTAGATACCCATTTGTCGTTGAAATGAAGTTTATTTTTAAAAAAGGAAATGAAAATTTAAACCACTTTAAAAACAGTAATATTGTGCATGAAAATATTCACAGATTTAGGTGATCTGAGGTCGAGCAATCAGATAATTTACTGTTGCCCCAATGCAAAATGCAAGGTTGTCTAAACATCTCGAGGTTTACTATTTGTCCGCCCATTTAACCGTCTTGGCTCTATTTTTCAAGTTGAAATTATTTCGACTCGAAATAAGGGATAAGGCTTTTTTGCTTTTTAGATTTTTAGATTCAAGTATTAAATTAGTTTTATTTGTGTGCCTTAACAGTTGACGATAACAGAGTACTTATGTGATAAAAATAATATAAGATTTTTTTAAACTTTATGACGCTAATATTGTAAATATACGAATTTGTAATTCAGTATTAATACAAACGTTAGATTAAATTTTTTTTTGTCATCTCAGCACTTTAACAGGTAAATATTTAATTAACGCCTTAATTTTTAATACTCTCAGTCTTTATTTATTTATCAAAACATTATTTTACGCCTATTTACCTTATTGTGAGTTTAATCATAATAAAAGTATTTTATTTATGTTTATTTTTAGATAAATAAAAAGTTGACAATCTTGGAAATTAATTGTATTTACCAATACATATAATTCACTGACTGAAACGTGGAAGATAGAGGATAGTATGCTGACTTTTTAACAAACCAGTTAATTCGATTGTAAAGAACAAGAGTATTATTGTTTTGGTATTATTTGACATTTAATATTAACATTTAACCTGACGCCTATGAATCGAATCCGTCCAAAGGTAAATATTTAATACAATAAATTATAAATTAATTACATATTTGGCTTGATATGAATTAAAGTAATCTGGTAATTAGGTAAATATTAAACATTTTATTTTATTTTTCAAAAAAATGTAGATTAAAGAAACAGCCTTCAGTGACTTTCGTCATGCTATTTTTAAACGAGTCGTGTCACCAAGTGCACAAAATTTAGGCCTTAATAAAGCCACCACATCTACGGCTGTCAAATCATCATCGGGTAAAACATCGACAAGCCGGGCATTAGACTTTGACCATGTAGAGAATAAACGGTCAAAAGAAGAAATACGTGAGTTATGGAAGAATGCGATTCGGCAGCAAATACTTCTCAACAGAATGGATAAAGCAAATTATCTGCTTAAAGGTACATTAAACATACATATTAGAACGATATCGTAAGTAGATTGTAACGTAAGCATTTTAGTTTGTCAATAAAACAATGTGTCTGCCTTTGTTTTTAGCAAAACAAGAGGAGGTATTTGGCAAGAGAGTTAAATTAGCTTACGCTAATTTGGGTGCTTGTGATGATGAAGCCAATGATACATGGGATATGATTATGAAAGAAAATCGTGCAACCAACTGTGATCTGCAACTTCTTAACTCTGCTGTCCTTCGAGGTAAGAAAAGTTTTTAGTTTAAATTTGATAACAGCTACAATAAATACTATTAAGTATGTAAGTAATAATTTACAATAATTATTTTAAATGGCAGGAATTCCTAAGCACAAAAGAGGCCAAGTTTGGCAATATTTTATTCGACAGCGAAAGAAAGAACGAAACAAATCTGAATCCGATTTGACAGCTAGTTATGAGAGTCTACGACGACAAGTTAGCAGCCATCAACATGCTATTCTTATTGATCTAGGTAAGGTTTTACGTTGTCTCATTCAAGGCTCTCCAATATAAGGAGAGCCTTGGTATCTTATATTGGAGAGCCTTGGTCTCATTCAATTTATGTTCGCGACTTAAAATTTATATCCATAGAAATATTAAAAAAAAATTTCATTGCTAGGACGCACTTTTCCTGCCCATCCGTTTTTCTCTTTGCCATTGGGAAATGGTCAATTGTCCTTATTCAATCTCTTGAAAGCTTATGCCATTTTGGATCCCGATGTGGGCTACTGTCAGGTTAGAATCAGACTTTAAGAAATTAAATTCGTTTAAATGTGGTTTTGTTTAACTTAATTTTACAAATTCTTTGTAGGGTCTTACTTTCGTTGCCGGTATGCTTTTAATGCATTTGGAAGAGGAGGAGGCCTTCGATACACTCAAGTACTTGATGTTTGACTTGGGAGCCCGTGAGCACTATAAACCATGCATGAAGGGGCTTCAAGTGAAGCTATATCAGCTTACGAGGTAAATAATGGGAAAGGCATGTGTAAGGAATTACTTACATGATTGATTGCTATAGAATTAATACCCTACATTCTGCATTTGTTTTTGCCAAATATATTTTAGAAAATATATTAATAATAATTTTTAAAAAACCAGGTTAATACATGACGAAGATCCGCAGATTCAGTTATTGTTATATCAGCATGATGTACTTCCGTCTCTTTACGCTGCTCCGTGGTTTTTGACTTTTTTTGCTTCTACGTTCGACGTAGCTTTTGCACGTAAGTTTTCAAGAGTGTTTTGCGTGTAATTATACTTACCAGTCGTCTAGCTTTAGCAATTTTTTTTTCTCGTAAAGTAAGGCTGTAAACAGACTACATTTTTTATAAATGAAGGCTGCGTGAAAACGTAACCAAAATAAGTTATTTAAAACATCTACTATACATAAAAATAAAAATAATTGCAGTGAGAGTCCTAGACATGGTTCTTCTTAACGGTATGGATATGATGACGAAATTTGCCGTAGCTGTTGTTGTTGACCATAAGAATGACCTCATGAAGGCCGCGTCAGCAGGTGGTCTTGGTATGCAATAAACACTATAATGTAACAACCAACTAAACACAGATGATTTATATGTAATAACATTCATGACATCTTTTTTTTTTACAGAGCAAGTGATGGAATGCTTTCGTCACGTGGTGACAAAGCTTAGCTCGGATCATGTTGATAGATACCTTAGAAAAGTATGTATTTTGTCCATGTAACACTTAATGAACCCTAATAATGTTTCCAAAATTGAATTTTGAAAATTCTATTGTAAAATAAATTATTTTATGTACTTATTTAGGTTTTGGAGACCGATTCTGATAAACAGTTGTTGACATATGCTGTAGAATATTCTGTGATGCACGATGAGTCTTTTTTGGCCTTTATAAATGATGGTTGTTGTCCACAATCAGCAGCCATCAAAGGACTACGACAAGTTGAAAAACAAGAACAGCAAAAGTCACCAAAAGAAAGGACAGATGAATATCAAAAGTAATTTTTTAAAAAAAAGTATCCTTTATGAATTAATGATTCATGAAAACTATTGTTAATTTATGGTTAAACTATTGTAGGTTAAAGGTGGACATAGTCACTCTTTTACATTATGTGGAGAGCATGCAAATCACAATTCGAGACAAATTTGGAGAGGAGCCTCAATGTCCACCGGAAATTTATAACTTAGCCATGAAATACGTTCCTGAGAAAAAGTTTGGAAATGGAGTGTACCACAATAATAATAATAGACTTACGGTATCTAAGGATGATTCTGACGTGCAACTTATATGTTCTGATTCCAGTATTCTTAAAGTACTTTCTCCCTCTGTCTCTGTCCAAGAGCCAAAAACAGAGACTAATGACTTGCCTATTTTAGAACTGGTAGCTAATAATCCAAGTGATGATGATACAGACTCTAATGATCTTGCTAAGAATGATTTAGTTTAGATTATAAATATTATATACAGATATATATAAATATTATTTAATAATTATTTGTTTGCTGCTATATAGTATGTATTCCTCGAAACATTCCACTTTTAATGCAACTTTATGAAAAAAAACTACTATTTTAAAATATGAACAAAATGTCTTCCATAAAAACTTATCTCATTAAACGTGTTATACAATCATGTAATTTTGAATGAAATGATTTGGATGTATGCATTTTGATTTCGCATATTGAATGATCGTGATCATATTTATGAGTCGGTTTCATTTTATATGTTCATTTTGTACAATACGATGCTGACTCTTTTTAAAAGTAAACTTACACGCTTCTAACAATCATGTAGCATCATGTAGTAATAATTAGAATGATTCTTATGAGCATACAGAATAATTACAACTGTAACAGAATGTGAATTAAATCAATAACAATAACACACGTTTGTAGTTACTAAATCAGTGTTGAGTTTTGTATTTAAATGTGTATAAAAAAAATTTTTGTGAGAAAAGCACAAGAAATGCAAAACGAATGATTACAACTATTTTAAGTTGTAAAACAAAGTTTGAGAGTTTACATTTGGTGAAATAACAAAGGGTCTCATTTTACACATGAATCATGTAAAAAAAATTCTTATGAGAGTAAAATGAAAATATATATAAGTACAACCACTGAGTAATAAAATTAAATAACAACTTCAAAATACTTGAACATTTTTTTTTGTTTTCTAGATTAAAACAAAGTACAGAAACATTATACACGAGTAATGTTAGCGCACGGTGTAACTGAAATTAGAATCATTAAGTATAAGATTTAATACTTGGAACTTTTCCTTTAAACACATCATACTACAATTCTCTATACTTTCTCCCCCATTCTTATTTCCGTTGATAATTTGCTACTACTAAATTTATTATTCTATTTTTATATAATATATATATAAATATTATATATAATATTATATAAATATCACTGATTGAATGCTTTTACAACATTATTTTTGTCACCGGTTATTAATATTAAATACAATTTACAAATTGAGTAAGCTTTTACTTAAAAATCCAACCTGTGAACGTATCATTTTTCCTTCCATATAACTATTTACGCCTTTTACTTGCTGACCTAGTTTTTTAAATTAAAGAAAACTGGACACAATAAATTTTTTAAATATTATATTTGCCACTTGCAAAAATAATTTGTCTCGCTTCCTCATTTGAGAAAGAAAATGATACACTGTAATTGTCTTTTAAATTAATAACCATTTCGTAGAACATGAATATATTAATCAATGCGATATACTATCAAAGTGTGTGTATTAGAATCATACATTATAATAATTTGGATTAGTGCTATCGTAAGGGCAAACATGAAAGGTTCCTTGTGGATTTGATAAATCCAGAACATGTAAATTCATTAATCAATCAAAAACCTTGTCGACATCAATTAATTAGTAGCTGTTTACGTTTGCGTTGTTTAAATTTATAAAAAAAATGTATTGAATCCTGCCACAAAAATTTGTTAAATTAAGACAGTTTTGAATCTGAGCAGAAATTTCACAAAAAAACTTTGGATCACCAGCTATAGGTAAGTCAAGTACTTGTATCAGCGAATTTGTATAAGATTAGGCTCATTGAATGTACACAACCAGCAAGATTGACTATTTTTTTTCTGCCATCTAGAATTTCCTCTCTTTTTCAATGACATTGTTGAAAATTAACGTCACTCCTTAAAAGTAATGAAGAGTTAGACGTTGATTACTGGCACCAATAAATGAGCTTCCTCTTTAACCCTTACAAAATGTATTTTTCCCACCATTTTTCTTGTCGGGTTGAATTCGAATTGCATACCTTGGACACCATAATATCACTGGAACATTAATATATGATAGCTGTATCAAGTCTCGATAAACAAAACACAGGACACTATTTCAGTGACAATTCAAAATTTCATACTGGGTTTTGACCCTTGTATATTTTTGTGATGCTTCGAAAGAGCTCAAGTTGTAAGTTATATATAACAAACGTCGACATAAATCAATTAACATCTTTAACTTAACGAAATATTCTTTGAATTAAATAAAAATTATTTAACACTCAAGATAAATATTAATAGACGTTGCGGTCAGACATTTAATATAACTCAGGCACTCCGTATATATATCTCACTTCACTCAGGCATTCATCCACACACGCACAGTTTCTCGCTCATACGCTCAATGAGAATCAAATTGAACAATCCTGATATATATATATTATATATACATTTATATTTTCTCTCATGCATGCCCATCCTTCTTAATTTCGTCTTTAGGTTTTCGTCGAATACTTGGATCCATTGAATCGGAAGTTCCACTCGTTGACGGTCGATTCATATGAGGAACAAGGATGATATTTCCGTCTGCAGCTTGTTGTAAACTGTATGCATTTGGACTGTCTGTAAATTAAAAATGTAAAAATTTTATAAAATAACTTTCTTATGTAGTTGGAAATTATACCTTGAACTATTTGTTCTACAATTATTTTTAGAGCTATTCAGAAATTTCGAAAATTCTTACAAGGGTTGCCATCCCGATCTCTTAAAGCCTAGGAGAGAAATTAAAATTTAGTCCATATGTTGTGTGAGCATTAGAAACAGAAAATATTTTGGAATTGATATCCTCACAAAATTCAACTTCTAAAACTAAAATAATTAATAACAAAATTTAAATACGTACTTGAAATACTGTTCGGTATAACTGTGCGTATTTTTCTTTTAAATTATTTCTTCGACCCAATAAACTCTCTTGATCTTTCAGCAGAGCATATTTTCGGTCTCGAATCTTTTGAACTTCATCTGCTAGTTGCAGAATTTGATCTAATTTTCGTTTCCGACAGTTCTGAGCTGCAACCTTATTTTTTCCTCTTCTTCGAATGTCCTGAAAATAAAATGAAATTAAAAATAAACACTACGCCAAAGGAATATTAAACAAATTCTGCTTCAAAAGTTAAATTAAGGATACAATGCGTACCCGTATCAATCCAAGTTGAGACTCCGACAGGTCATATTTAGAAAGACGTTCATTAAATTCATCCATGGGTAAATTTATGATGTCATCAGTAGTGATAGGGAGACCCATTGTACGTGCTCTTTTGTCGTCACGGGACAGGTACTCCTCTGCATAAAAACCTTCAATCATTTCCTCTGGTCAACAATTATTAAATATTGATCTCAACAAAAAGACTTGAAATATGTAGTTTTGTATTTTCTAGTATAAACTAAGCTAGTGGTAAGCAATTATTAATCATGGTCATATAAATTTATACTGATGCTTACTTTTGGACTTTTCCTTGCTAGATGGACGTTGTTGTTGTTGTCTACTGTCCCGCAAACTTAAAGTAGAGGCAGGAAGATGTGACTGGGGCAAGGAATAAGTGTGATTGTTATGCATTTCTGACGGCCCTTCACCAACTCGCCCATCTACAACATCAAATAAATATTATTTTTTAAATCGTAAACACTACAATCGTTACATGAAATGTCATTCTAAAGAGTTTTAATTTAAATTAACTCACCATCATTTCTCCCAAAATCGACACTACAACTATATTTCATTTCTAAAGGATCTGAGGAGCCATTAGACGGGTGAACTCCGGGTGAGGATGCATAAGGAATACACAATCCAGAAGAAGGATGAGAGTAGGGGTGGACTGATGGCTCTTGCTGAACACGTTTACCAAACATTTGATGTTTCTTCTGAGCTACTGGGGCTGCTACACGATGCATTCCTTCACCTTTTCCATAATACTCATACCCACGTAGTTTACTACATTATTCAAAAACAAAACATTTCAACATTAACAACAAATCTTGACATATTATTATTAAAATATCCTGAAAACATTAGTTAACTACCTTGTGTAGTCTGAGGAGTAAGTAGAGTCATGAGAAGAATGAGGATGGGCATCGGGTTCAGTCCATTCCGTGTCAGACATATGAGGATCAGTCATGGTAGGAACTCTCTCAGAGCCCATTGAGCTCACGGCACTATCACTAGATGCTTCCATACGATCTTCTTGAACATTAGCTGCGACACCGGCTCCAATTGAACAGGCTGAACTATGTGATAATGCTGGAGCAAGTGGACCTTGACCTGCTCCAACAGAACTACCTACCGCCCCTGTGGAATTGTCCATCATTCTCATAGTGTACAAACCTATACAAAAGACATTTTACTTTTTAAAATTGTTCAATATTAACAAGTTTTCATGAACATCTCATATCATCCGATTCCAATAAAAACACCAATCTTTCATTACAAGTTTAAGACTATTTTGACTATTTTTAGAACAGTTTAATTTGTCTTTAAAAATATATTTAAAAAGTCATAATGAACATCACTCTTGTAACAATACAAAGGGAAAATATTAAGAAAAATAATCATGTTCATTGCCAAATTAAAACTTTTAAAAAATTCACCATACATGTGTTTAGACTAATAGACACTAATAGTTTTTGTTGACCAATGCCAATACAATTTTTTAATTTTTTTCCCTCTCTTTTTGAACAGAAGGAAAAAGCTCTTAACCCTATTGTCCCTCTTAAATTCCCATAGTTAATTGTTACGAAGATCCACTCTCACAACACACGTAATCATATATTACAACTCCTTCAAAGTTACAAGAGTTTGCTATGATGCCCTTGATTTTTGTGTATATTATTATTTTATAAGCAGGTAGTATGTAAAGATTTGTGCTTGTATGGAAAACGGCGAGATGTTGAGATGTTCATATACTATTTACAGAGTAAATAAATAAGGATGAGTAGGTAAAGATAAGAGAACCGACCTTCATTCATAGCCATGTCCATTAGTTGCAAATCATCATCATTTAGAATTGATGAAAGAAACCCTTCAGTCGACTGATTATTCATCTCACCAGCATTACTCGTCATATTCTGTTAATACCAACAGGAAAATATCACAATAAACACTTAAATTCACACTTCTCATTAAATCGTAACTCACAAATACATGTATTTGCCATTTGCATAATAAAATTAATTCAAATCATTCTTGGCGACAAAGTAATTCATCTGACTACTATAAAATTTAAAATACAAGACACATACTATAGGGACGGGTATGGTATATGCGGTAATTCGGGACAAGATCATTTAAAGGGTCAGAGTGAATCTTTTACACTGGGTCTTTTTATGAACATGTTCTCTGGGTCAAATAGACAACAAGTCAAAAAAATATACAAACACAATTTCAACAACTTTACTTTAAATTACTCTCATTCACTCAAAACTAAACTTTCTTTCAATTTTCTATTACACAAAAGAGAATGAGACGAGGAATCTGATGGTGTCGAATACAAACACATTTAGCCCAAATAGTTTCAGATACAATGATACAATTAACATCAAAGTTCAATTAAAATCTGTCTACAATTACCATACTCGCCCCTAATATGATTATTTCATTCAAAATTACCAAATGAGTTAAGTCAAAGACAATAATTACTGTCATTTAAAAGACTAAAGCAAACTAGTTAAAGGAAAAGGAAATGTACAATGAAATCATCTAAAATTAATATACCGGATAGTACAGCATATCGTGATGGTGGGATGGCTCAACCATTTTATAATGCGAACTGGGGTCAATCATCGGGTCTCCTTGACTATTTGTCAAATGCATAGATGAGGCTAAAGAATTGGAAAAAGAAAAATTATTAATACCTTCATTCTCAGTTACATTTGACATTTCCTTGTAGTAAAAAAAGGACTATAAGTTGTAGTCTATAACTGTTAGTGTTTTAAATTTCTCATCTTAGAATATTTAACAATTATAAGCCCTCAAACATATTAGCTACGTTCCATGAACATTTAATTTCTGACTCGAGTTTTTTTGTTTGCTTTTAATGCAGTAAAATTACTATGTCGAATTTGTATTTTTATTTTGTATATTGTCTTACCTAAAGCCGAACCCAAATTTGGAGGCGGACCTGCGAAACAAACAAAAAAAATCACATCAGGTCATAAATAACATAGACTGATTAAAATTGATCTTTCATCCATTCCATACTCGGCCTATACCATGTACATCAATGTTTTAATATGTAGACATAAAATGAGTTGTACATTTAAATATGTTGCCAATGATTATTATAATAATACAAGGCATGCTATGGTTTTGTGATTCTGTTCGCCTGATCGACAGTAATATATTATAAACTACATGAAAACCATTTATAGACAGACGTGTATTTCATATTACAAAGTTAAATGTACTATCATCCAAGTAGACTCACAGTTCAAAGATTTTTCTTGTCTCGCCAACCTAAACTCGGTAAAGTATGCAAGGAAGCAAGGTGGCTTAATAATTGCGTTCATCCATCCATCCGTACTATACTATTGGCTATTAAACCTTTATGTAGTGCTTACCAATATAATTTTATAACTTGTACACATTGACGTTTGATGTGCACAACTTTGACTGGCTACGGCAAATGAATGTGATAGAAAAAAAATTTAAGCCTGACCGGAGATAGAGCGTATAAAATAAAATCCTTTTGTTCTGAACTATGCTACACTTCACTTCTTTGCAGACCTAATCGATTAGGAACCACCAACAGCTTTGCTAGTGTATAGTATACCCAACCCTATAGTAGTCTGCCTGTCAATCTGAACATCCAATAGATGTTTTACCCCTAGCCTTTTTTTCACGACTCATCCATCCATGCACAACCTCCTTCAATTACTCAATCAAGTGTACGTACAGGCAAGGAACACCATAGTTTAAATGATTTTACACTGTAAAAAGCGTCCATGGTCAAAAAACTTTCGTTCCCTAAATTTTTATCTACCAATTTGCTTGTACTGGATGGGAAAATAAACTTTAAAATTCATTTTTAGACGACAGTACTTTACATAGACTATAAGTCACAAGCTAAAAGAATGAAAAATTGAATATTCATCATCGTAGTGAAATAAGAAAAAGAGTACAAGTAGGTATGATTTAATTGACCTCATTGGCATCTGAAAATGGAATATAAGCCTCAAAACACGATGCAAAAATAAGTACTATCATCAACAAAGTCAGACGACTATAAACAAACATGTATATTCCCTTGCATTCAACATTGTATACTCATATAAATATTACAATAAACTTACCCATGGACACATTTGGATACGAAGAAGTTGTATTTAACTCAGGAGGTGGGCCGGGTAGGGTAGCATTTTGAAGGAGAACGCTACGAGCAGTGTCAGGATTGTAGACTACGGCCGGTGGTCCAGCCGTTGAAAATGGAGGATGATGCATAGAGTGATGATGCAAAGACGAAGATGGGTGATGTAAATGATGATGATGGTGGTGGTGGGGAGGAAAATGATGATGGGGCAATGGCGGCGGCAATGGAGCTCCACTCGGGTCATGTTGAGGTTGAAGACTCAAAAGGCTAGCCAACTCCTTGAAGTAACAAGTTACATTTCATTAGCAAATGCAAGTAAGTATGATATTTAAAAATATTTATTGAGTCTCCAATTAACTATAAATGTTATTTGCAGTGTGGATTACTTACTTGCCATCTTTGGTCCATACTGCTTCCCCGCAGTAAACCTTGCATTCGAGCATGAACCTGTTCAAAAATAAAAATATATAATCAATTTTAATAAATAATAAATACATTAGACTTTTTTTTATCTATTACAAAAAATATAGTAAATAATAATAAAATTTACTAGCTGGGGTAAATGAAACCTACTGACATAGATTAATCAGTCGATCGAAAAACTCTTAAGTCAAGTCAGAGTGACCAGGCAAAATTTGTCTCAAAAGTATCCTATTGAAAAACTCACACACATCATAACATAACCTACCATTATTTTTCATGTAGGCAATTTGCTACCCGCTATCTAAAGTCTCACAATTTTTTGTAAAAAATTCTATACCCTCATATAATTAAATCAATTTAGAGTGAAGTTGTAGAGAGAATCAATGGAAATGTTCCCAACACTTGAAATTTACAACAAAATAAAAATAACTCACCTTTTGACATTTGAGAAAACATGTCGAATCGCAAGTTAAAACTTTACTAATTTTGTCTCTGTGGTATGTACATGTAAAAAATAATAGTTTGACAACTATCTAACTATCTATGACCAGAGTCCACTACTGAAGTACAAACTTTTGCACAAAACTTTGTGTAATAAATACTGGATTATTTTGGTTGTATGAATGCACAATTCAAATTGACAAATGATATTCTGATTCTAACCTGTTGAATACATGTTAAAAAATGGTCAAAAAAGAATTTCATCTTAATAGTATGCATGAAAAGTGGACGAAAGTAAAATACAGTTGACTGTACATTGGTTGTCAAGTTAAATTCACGAAATATATATAACAGGTGGCTTGATGAGACGAGCTCTTCTCATGCAGACTCTCTTGGTCTTTTCCAAGGTGATTTTTTTATAAAATATTATGTACACACTGTAGAAATGTGGCCGTGTTACGTATTCCCCCCTTCTTTTCTACACATTAGACATCCTTCTCATATTCAAAGATCATTTTAATCTTTTCTTGTAGTGTATATTAGATGATATAACATAGCTAGTAGAGTTTTACACATCTAAATCTCCCGTAAGGTATTTCATAGAAACATAATTTCATGCATGTGTCGTGTAAAAGTAGTTTTTGGTGATTATTTTTATACATTATAAAGAATACCAATGAATTTCATAAAGGTAAAGGTTGAAAAAAATGAATGTTATTGAAATATTAAAGGCAGTTCAAGATTTAGCATTTCCTTCACTGTCTACGACGAAAAAGTCAAACACAAAAATTTTACAGATTTAATTTAAGGAGAAGAACAACATGAGGATAATTTCAACAAAACATTTTTATATAAGATGTAAAGATACATGTCTATGTATACAAATATAAGCGTGGGGCTGGGCTATGTTTGAAAGTCGTGCTAGCTTATGTACACATTGGTATCATAACATAACCAGCCTTTCATCTTCATAGAAATTGTTGAAGACTTTTTGTCTCCTCACGAGATTCAGAGGCAAAAAATATTAAATAAAAGGCCTTGCCTTAAGACTTCTATTTCTGTACATTCTCAGGCCAACAAACGTAAGCTTGGCCATATACATAGGTATGCACATAGTCCACCGTCGACAATACCTACCTAACATCATTATCCCCAGTTTAAATTTTTCAAGGCTTCATCTACAATCAACGTAAGTCAAGATGAATATTTTTGCGGATGCTTTTAATTAAATTTCCCATGGTCACACAATCAATGCCTTTGAGCACCAGGTAAAAGACGGCGACATAATCTATTGAGTAATTAATTGCAAACAAGTGAACAAGGTCCATTGCAATGCTAAACATAACTATCTGTAGCTGCGTCTTAGTTTCAACCATCTAATGTGTACACTAGGCATGCAGTAAATCAACACTATGTACACAGATACAAATTATTGTGACAAGAAAAATAAGTATTTAAACTTTCTTATTAGATAATCCTGTTAAAAATGGGAAATGTTATGAAATAGCTGAATTACGTACCTTACATTTATAGTAAATGAGTACATGCTATTAAAGGTATAGCTAAGTAGCTGTCCTATTAAAGCTGCCCAATTGTTGTTTTTTAAAAAAAATAACTCACAAAGATAAAGAATCCTATATTGTACATTTCTTTCATAAAAATGTTTAAAGTTAGAAAGCCGTTTTTTGTAGAGAAAAAAGTAGTCTCTTCATATAAATATATACCTACTATTACCTACCCTATCTATACAAAAATACTGCTCTTGACATTTGGACATTTTTAATTTCACATGATACTAATATATAAACCATTAAACTGCTTGCTGAGAAACGGAAGCAAGTACGAGTACTAGCAGTGTTTATTAAACGTGACGCAAGCAAAATCTCTTTGTCGATTTCAAATGGAAAATATTAATAAATATTTAATTGAAAGACTTTCTTTCAAGTTTATGCAAGAGGGAAACCTCCCTCCCTTGATGATAAGAGGGATGGATAAGGGTGAGATTCTATGAACTATTTTGATAGCTCCAAGGTACAGCCAACACAGTTACAAGAGAGAAAAGATACAAAAATTTGTATGTGCTACTGTCACTCAACAATGTTAATTCCTTACAATATGTTACTCACCTTTCTACTACAAGTATAGCGATACGACGACTCCTAATCAATCAAAACATTGACGGCTTGCGACAAAACAAGTCAAATGGTGCATTCACAGTAAACGAATGTTTATGTTGTACGCCTTTCGCTTGACATTATGACAACCCCTTGTGCTGTCTACCAATACCCTCTCTCGACCATTAGAAACCATATTATACATAAGACTAAAAGACTCTACTTTGTTTTACTTACAATTATCTCTACTCCATATATCTAACAATTAATGCCGTGTACTAATGTTCAGGTGTAGACTGTATAGATAAATCTTAAATTCCCTTTTGCATGAAAAACATTTACTTATTTGTTACTCCTCGTTATATGAACACTAAGAACACAAAAGACTTCTACTGTACATGTTAGTGAAACTACATTAATACTTATCTTGTGATCATATTGTAATTTTAGGGCATCAATTATTCTTTGAGACGTTTTAGTTGGTAACTATTAATGACGACAAAAGAGAGAGAGAGAGAGAGAGAGAGAGAGAGAGAAAGAGATGATGATCAATTTTACCTGAAAGCCTCTTGGCTGAACTGGGTGGGTAGGTCGGGCATTTGAGTAAATTGATGCCGTTTGAATCATATCTGACTCGTTTATGGAGCTGTTTTCTTCTTCATTACTAGATTCAAAGCCAAACCCTCCGCTCAAGTTACTATTCTCGTCTTCGACTTGAACCTGTGAAAAAAAAATTTATTTTAGAATAATACACTGAAATTAAATTTACAAGCGTATTGAACTGCTTTAAAAGTCTTTTAAGCTAAATTTGAGCATCGAACAATAAAAACAGTATGCTTGAATGGAAGTTGGAGGTAGAGATGAAAAGCTTTCCAAAAAACTATATGTTATTCAATGTCCTCGATAAGCTTTAAACCTTTCGGAAACTCTAGAAAAAAAGTGTTAACGTAATCATACGTGCATGAGTAAGTACAAAAGAAAAATAGAGGAAAAAAATCAATGTTTATGGTTCAATGAGAGCTTTCCGGTACTCTGATAAAATTAAACTATGACTTATGAATGCCAAAATATAGACTGTAAATGACATGGTCTTTTTTAAAATGTCAATTTTGAATTTAACAGAGACAAATATAAATAACCACAAAAAACATAGTGCCTACCATTAGCAAGGATTCTGATCACTACCTTTTACAATGCACAATATGGAAAAATGAACCACAACTCAACATATTTAATACACATATTGTGTCTCCTGTACTATAATCAAAACTATTATACTTCTTTTAGTATTTATTTTATAAAAGGTTAAAATACAATTCTAGTCAAAGTAGTCAGTAATATAAATGTAGCCATCCTAATTTTAGCTATTTTTTCGCTGTGTAAATCACATAAAGTTTCAAACCGGAACATCCATTGCAAAAACATTAAATGGTGTCAGAACAATATCATCATTGCTTTGAGAGAGCCCATCTTTGAATTTTAATAGACACATTAAATAGGTATGTGTGTGTAGGTGTAGGTACAGGTCGGCTATTTATGACAATGCAAGATATATGAATGGACAGGATTAATTGGTGCAAAACTGTCATGTCATGAAAGTAGCCAATGACAAGATTTTCGTGCAAGTATTAGTCACTTCATACTTGCCAGCATTTGACTCATAACCGTTTTGGCTAATAATTAAATGAAAATGTAAAAAAAATGCGTCTTCACTGCCACTTGACATTATTATGAGACCCTTCATTAGTACAACTATACGTAATTGAATGTTCTTGGGCACTGAAAAGCAAAATTACAAACTTAAATAATTTTCAATGACTTACCGCTCTCAAAGGTGAATTCTCACTTTGCAAGTCCTCAGTATCAGCAAGTTTTTCAAGTTCTTCAGTGTCTTCAGATCCAAGGAGGGCTTCAAATATACCACTATCTGTTTCCCAAAGTTCATCTATAGTAGAATAAACAAAATGTCATATAAAGTCCGATCTTGTCTTTGACCTTTTATTAACGCTTTGCAATCCCGCTCAGGTCAGACAGAATAAAACGTGACTTTTATTTCTTTGTATTTTGTTTTTTAAATTGTCACACGTTTTCCATGAAAAGAACTTTTCTCCATCCACCGTTCAAATTTTCTTAAAAATTCGAAAAACTCTTTTATATTTTACAACAACAGATTGCTAGTATCCTCTTGGATGTAAAGACACACACTTACATTCCTAAAATTCACAATTTTTGGCCACTATATCTAGCTCATGTCATATTCCATTAGCCGAAACAATGAAAAACAAAATTTTCATAAAAGAATTAAACAACAGCTTTTTAATAATCACACAAACACAATATCTTCATGCAATTGATAGGCATATCATAGTTGGAACTATTATTGACATCATTTGTGGTCAAGTTGGGATCACTTTTTTATACATAAATTTGTAAAAAAAAAAAAACTAATAAATTCCTCGGTAATCACACACTGTCCTCCCAGACTATTCTACTTGGGCCGGTTGTACAAATAAAATAAAATACACAACACCAAGCATACAGCAATGTAAACTTTTTTTGAAAAAAAGTATGACAACAAAATATTTTTGAAAAATTTGCTCAAAAAGAAACAAAATTATGAATTCATTACAAACAGAACTAAACACACACGAGAATTCTTGCGTCTTTTCTATTCAGTACGCTTATTTGCAATCAGTACAATGAAAAACATAAAAATGATGGTATCTCTAGCTTCTACTGTTGGTGCTATTCGTATGGCCCTAGCCTACAAAGTCCGTCCATCCTCTTGGGGCGGCCCTGTTGAAGTATCTACCCTAAGGCCCTAATATGGGGTGGTTCATTTGCTGTTAGATTTAATCATAGACTTGGGGGAAGGAGGGACACATTCACATCCATCTCAGGTAATTGTTGAACGTAACAATGGATAATAGTGTTGTGAACTACATAGCGACATTTGGTATATAAGAAATTTTTCCCCCTATATATAGATTCTATGAATGATGGATCATTACATACAATGTTATATCACCAGAGCGTCAATTTAGAACTGCGGGAATACAATGTAAATGTGTGTCTTCTTTTCTGTAAAAATACACTATAATCCATGCAAAAATAAAACCACATTTCTTACCAATAATAGAGTCCAAAGTCACCCTCTCAATTTCATCATCATTCCAAACCGATCCTCCAGCCTCTAGATTCCCAGATGAAGAAGAAGCAGATGAAGATGAAGGAATGGACTGGGTTGCAATAAATGAAGCATTGTCATTTCCAAGCATCTCTTCATCTTCATTGTCAATCGTAGACGGCACTGTAAAAAAAATAAATTTTAAATTAATAACATAAAGTTATTGACACAACAAAGCAATAGGTATTTAAGGAGTTAGTCAGAGATCACAGACACTCACACAACTGTCCAATCTTTATATGGTACAAGTATTGAATTTATAAATAAAGACAATAAACTTTAAAAAATACCCACTTACTATATAACATAATTTTATTAAAATTGACGACCTGATACCATCATCATTTCAATCATTCTTATTTTGACCTGAAACTACATACATAAAATTTATTGTATGTATACACTTGATATAGACTTGTAGACTATTACATGGTTTAAATACAATTTAGTTATGCAAATGCAAAATGAACCAAAGAGGAAATTTTTTGTGTGACGTTTACATACACTGGAGAGATAGAGAGACTCAAGTAGTTGTATACGCCTGATATTCATTGTTTAGGAGTGTTTTGGTTACGATACTATCAGATGAAATGGTCTATAAATGCATAGATGATCTTCATGCCCTGACAGTATAACATAGGATGGATGGCAGATGAATTGAAGCGCATGAGATAAAAAAAACGATTTCCACAGATAATATCGCATCGCCGCCGTAAAAAAACCTATGCAGCATGGGGGCTTCAAGCTCATTGTACAACAACTAGAACCAATCTCTATACTATTGTTTCCATCCACTATCAACAATGGCAGCAAGATGACCAAACAAAAATTTTTCAGTCTGTATTCACACTCTCAACCTTTCTAACTTCCATACACGCATTATATTATTATACGACCCAATCAACTATGCTAGATAGACGACTGCTCCATGGATTAGATACCTCAAAAAAAACTTTACAATGTGATCCTAGGACAGAAATTCTCTTCCCTTGTGAATTCTATATTACCCTTCCTTCTGTACCCTACGACTACCACCACACACAATAATAATAATTTTTGATAACAGGAAATAATTCTCCATTATACTCCAATGTACAATTTTTTCCAACAACTTGAATTCAAATAAAATGTTCATCCATCATCCTTCTCTTTCTCTCAGTTACATACACATTACATTTTAATACATGTGATAGAAACTCAGTAAAAAAGTAGCGTGTTTAAAAATAATCTGAATCACCAAAAAACAATTCAAATAATTTTGATAGAATTTTAAACAAAAAACAATAATAATAACTTTATAGTACAATAATCCATCTAATCGTGTGTACACTACATACACATACGATAGGAAGAAGGGATTGAAAATAACGGCAACTGACACAAAGTTGTGACTGCGGACACGGGATTCCGTAGGAATGACTAAAGGCGTGCCTTGTACAACAAATCCTATTTCAATCGAATTATTTCTGTAGCTCTCTAATCGTAAAGAGTACTTTTAATCCTTTCCAAAGATGGTCACATGCCGTATGCATATATGCCGTCGATGATGCTTTCCCAGCCTTTTACTCAATCTCTCTCGAAAGGGGGTCTATTTTTTTTCTTTCGTCTTTAAGTCAAACTCTCCGCACTATCCTCACTCAAAAACACTGGAGACCAATAATAATACATTTGACTCTTGAATTCTCCTTTCCGCTGTCCATCGCACATAAAAGAAAAAAGATAAGATGGTATTGCATAGAGAGAGAGAAGGGTCCACATGTTTTCACAAGGAAAGAACATTTGCCCAGTCCTACCTTTGCTACAAAAGAGTCTAAAGTTCCACATACACACATCCTTACAACACCCCCTCCATCAACCATTTACATTGCATATGTCACGTTCAAGTAATGTTCACAAGGAGTTTAAACCATAATGCCCATAATATATACCTTGATACTACAACCCAAGACCAAGGAATGGGGGGAAGCCCAATGTAGTAATAACTAAGAACTACTTTTTTTGGTTAATGTAATAAAAATCCAGCTAGAGTCAAGTTCAAGTATGCTACATACTAGTACATACCTGAATAGTACTGAATACACACATCATTCACATATGAGTATACTCTCGTCTGCCACTTGAAGACTTGAAACCATCACAAAAATCCTTGAAACTGTTTTGTGTCCACATTTATTAATGAAAATATTGTCTCTCTCTCAATCTAGAATCTAGACAATTCAGAAGTGCCACACGAAGGAATTGTTCTGATTCTTCCTGCACGAAATTAACTCAAACATTAAACATGTACATAATATATTCGTTATTGTATTTTTGAAGGAGAACGAGTGACGAGAATAGATGGGAGGACAGGGACTGATAAATCATATACATATGACATTATATAGGTAAATCTTAGTCCCTTCATATTGTTAAACTGCCATACAGGGACTACCGCATTACTCGATACATATGTACTACTCAATCTTACAAAAAGAGCCTTTATTTGACTTTTAACTGTACAAAATGTTAGATGACATTATCATATCGAACAGTCTTGTTGACAACAAGAACCACTTTCACTCATCCTTCTTCTACACAAAATCTTTTTGAACAAAAGTAAAAAAAAATATCCAAAACGACGGAGGAACTAAAAGCAAGAAGGGAGAGACCACTTTACAAGTGTGTGACGTCAAATCGTCACTTTTCATGAAACACGTTCACCAAATCTAAATAATAATCTTTTATATGTGTGCTTTAAACAGGGTAAATATTATGTAGGTATTCTCCACAAAACTTCAACTGTCAATTGACAACAGGTTCTCTGAATGGGAGTAGCGTCAATATCAAGTATTTGATTAAGTTACCTGCCTTATAATGTAGCATGGCCCATCAAATGGGGCTATACCACAAGGTCCAAAATCTGTAGCAGAGTTGAGACCTTTAGACATTTCTACCTACACTGTTGAAAGAGTCAATTGTTCCCCCCATAGTCTTTTGTCATTTCTACACTGTCTTTTCCCATTAGAGTACAACATGGTATTATTCATCATGGAATTTATTATTATTACATACCTACATGTATGTACTATTTAATATGCACGGACCGTTGCCGTCAAACGTCATGTTTTGTCACGTATGATTGCTGTCTGACTAGTGAATCACACAAACACACAACTCTTAAATTTTAAATCTATCACCAGTAACAATGCATCATCATAAATATTGAGATGTCATTTGAGTGTTGTACCCCTTTTTTTCCATCATCTTCCATGTCAAATTTCATACTAGTTTTCAATATTAGTATCATTGTTATGATGTCCCTCATTCTATAGTTCTTTATTTAATAACTCTCTTAGTAGAACAATGTAGTACTTTTACAAGTTCATTACGTTGGAGATGTTGATAAACGGTAAATTTCTATAGTGTCGTACGTACATGTAATTTTCATTTTGCCTGTTATAATTTATTAAAGGTTCAAGTTCTAAAAAAATAGAGAGCAATGATGATGCAGCTATATATTTAACAAAGTCAACAGATGCGCGTGCTTTTTTTAGAAATAAAATTTAGTTCCGAAAAAGTGTTTAACTAATGATACGTCGCATGCTCGGCCCGAAGGTCTTCTTCATACTGAATCATGATTACTTGCAAGGTTGAAGCACAGAATGAAATCTCTTCTTGAAAGTACCAAATCAAAGAAAATCACTACTTATACTAACTACTAAGTAACTAGCAGGCAACGGCCGCAACAACAAATGCATTGACATAGTAGTTTGACTATTGACTACACTATATTTTTGCCACATAATATTATTTCCTCCTTTATTTCAAAACTAAATAATACATACAATTCCATGATATATAAATACCAAAAGAAGAAAAAATAAATTGTGCACAAATTATTTTTAAAGATGGACACAAACCATGTCTTCTTTCCCCCAAGTTTCTCATGATTCTAATGTTCACAACATCAAATGTCTATAAAGTCTATAAAAAAAACTACTTTATGACATGAAACAAAACTTCTTACATTTCATAAAATTTTCGACTGTTTCTTATTTCGTAGAAATATAAACATTCTCAATATGATGATCATGCACAATTTAACAAAAACTTGTACATATTTTAAAGAAATACACCTGCAGTATGTAGTATAAATTGCCACATCAGCCACATGTGATTGTAAAATATTAAATTCACACTGCAACCAAAAATAATTACAGAATAAAACAAACAAAATTACATGCCCTAAAAGATGATCACATAGGGAGAAAAGTGACACTAAAAATAATTTTAACCTAAAAATAAATGTCGATGTAAGCAACGATAAGTTGTCATTTTGTCATCCGTGTCCATCTTAATGTTTTATATGGTTGAGAAATTCACAAATATTTTAGACAAACAGCAGCAAAACAAAATTTTATGAAATTAGAGGTACATTATTGTCATTTTAAGCTATACACCTTCCATGTGCAATTTACTAAATGTTTTTAAATATTTTATTAAAATAACAAACATCACTTAAAAACGGCATAAATAACATTTTATAAGTATGAATGTACTATAAAAAAAGTTTTAAAGCATACGTTTAAATAAAAGTTGACAGTGTAAAACAATAATATACATTTATTTTATAATGTGATATTATTAATGAAAATGCTAAAAAATCATGAATTGTAGAATCAACTACACAAATTGTCTACACATGTTACACTACCATTGCATAGCAGTGAAGAAATTTCTACAACTCACATGAGGAAGAAAATAAAGCATAAAGCTAAAGTCATTGTCATTACGTTGCTAGTTTATTGTCAGCTTTCTCATGCTGAGTATGCAAAGACAGACCTTCAGAATTTCAGAATGAATCGAACTTGTACAAGTGAAACCCATGTGAGTGTCTGTTCACTATCCACTGACCATATATCTGTATACAGTCTATAGTCCCTAGATAGTAAAATTCTTTTGCCTTAGTTGATTACACCTACATTATGTTCTACACTGTGACATGACACTTTGAACATCTTGGAATAGCTCTAGAATAGTGTATGCAACATGTACCCATATATGTCTTGGTAATCACAATACCACATATAAAAAGTAAAGAGTTTTTCAAACTGAAGGTGATGATAGATGATAATGTATAAAAGTATAGGAGTAGTAAGTCTGAACAGGTAAGAGAATCCCTCAAAATAAATACGTTGGCCAAGTTATTACTCATTAAGAGTTTACTCTAGCTTAGTTTCACGGCATGAATGGAACAGCACTTGGCTACTTGGATAGCAAAACTAAATTGTCATGATGATGAGACAGCTCAACTGTCTCAATATCTTTCCGTACTCTCCTAGTACAATTTTTACAATACAGAAAAAATGTGAACGGAGCATGATATTTAATAAATTTACTTACTACAAGAGTCAGGCAAATCGAACCTACAATAACAAATCCCATACTATACTCTAATTCTTATAGTCCATTCAGTAAAACTCTATATATAGAAACTAGTCAGCAAAATATTACAATTTAGCTACAAACCTACCATAATACAAAAAGAATTAATTTTGACACTTTTCAATATTTTGAAAATTTTACAATTAATCATGACATGAATTTCAATTTCATTCTTATTGTCCATCAAAAAAAGTTGGAATCTTCCCAACAACTCATCTCTGAGACACTACCGAATCATTTTTATTCACAACTAAAAAAGACTAAAATATTCTTATTGCATAGGGGCCGTTCGTAATATATCTAAAAAGTCAAAGTAGGATTATTATTGAAAAAATAAACAATCATCATTTCCAAATTTCAGTGAAACACATAAATAAATACACCATGATCGTTGATTACATTTAACATGATTGTAGCATACCTATCATAGCTTAACTGTCCTTAACTTAAAAAGAAAACAAGTCATAAAAATTCACTACTCAATTTATAATTTTGAGTTATATGAATGTCTGTATCACATACTAAAATGTATTTCATCATAGACATATTGAAAGACTAACTGAAAGGGGTAGAACATTATTATTTGTTTAGAAATACAACACGATGCGTACCTAAATTCAAGTATATGCGATTAGCTGTTTTGTAGTTGTCCAAAATAAATAATGACATTACGAGAAATATATTCTGTCAACTTTAATCTTAGAATTATAAACTAAACCATGATAATATTAATTGAAACTCGTACTCGTTGCATAGTTTAATGGATTTGGCATGGATAGAAAAAAAAATTAAACTCTTTCCTTGTGAGCGCTCTTTATAGAAGGTAACGCTGTCTTTTGAGATTGAATACTTTTCAAGTACTTATATAGAACATTATACAATATATTATATGAAAGCCAACAAAAAATTTTTTTTCAACTCTATCTATCTAGACTCTGTTGATAGCGACGAAGTACCAAAAAAAGAAACTGAATATAAAACTCCTACCATGGCTCCTGGCCCTACATGTAAAGAATGCAAGTCATGTCAAGGATGGGTGCCAGGACGATCTGTGTTCAACGTGCATTTATAAAACCAGGAGAATATATAGAAGAATATATATATATAGAAGGTTTTACAGTTCACACACAGCCACAGAGGTACATCTTACATACATGGATTGAAATTTTTAACAGCCAACAGAGCTAACCAATTCAACCTGGCCTGGACTAAAAAACAGGGAGACCATGGAGAGTGGAGAGCTCAAAAAATACTTACATGAATGCCATGGCCAATGTTTATAAAATTTCTACCATGTCTCCCTGTACATATAAAATATAATATTATTTTATAGTACATGTTACCTATATACCAAGATATCATTCTCTAATCTCTAATCATGATACCGAAGTGAGAATTTTCATTTTCAAAAATAAATTATTGACCGTCCCATGTAGTCTGTACTCCACAATAATATACCATAGTTCCTCAATTTACAAAATATTTTAGACAAAATACTAAATAAAATTTTCAGTTTATTTTCAAAATATCCATATGCTCAAAATTGTTCCGGCTTGCTACATATAAATCCATCCATATAAAGCGGTCAAAGAGAACACACACAAAAAAAAAATTAAACCATAGTCTGACTGTACACGACACATGAAATACTTCTCCATGTATTTACCTTATTGTTTGTGCCATAGCCAATCATGGGCAAGTTATAAGTTTATTTATTTTTTTAATATGAAATGACACCATAGACGTGGAAGAAAAATTAAAACTTTCTTGGAAAATAAAAACAATTTAATATTGCAACATTGTTAGAAAACCTTGTGAAAATAGATTAGACTTTACCTTTTACTCATAATTTACCTTCCTCGTCCATTAAAGCCTATAATACAAGATTTATACCTACGACTATAAGACATGAGAACCCGCTGCTATATATTTGGTATGGTTGGTAAATTTTAACGAGTTGAATGGGAAAGAAAACAACCCTGGATTGTATCCCATACATATAATGTATACGGTTAGCCATTGCAGGTTCGCTTGCTTACTAGGCAAACATTTAGCTTTGCACTGTGCAGTCAAATATATGAGTTATGATTCTAACATCACTATCATTAATCATACACGAAAGCAATAAAATGACAACAATCAAAGGAAATGCCGATGAACTGGTTCAAAGGGGCCAAAATCTCTGACTCAGAACAAAACCAAAGCTTAGTGAGTGTGAAGCCAAGTAAAATACTTGTACAGTTATGATTTCCATCCACATTATGAGTGAAGGCGTTATGAGTTAAGGAGAAAGACTTGCATTACCCAATACTACTACAGTATATCACACACATTGAGGAGTTTTCCAAAAAAGTTCTAACCCATGCATCCGGAAAACGGTAAGTAAATGCAACTTGTTTTTGAAGCAACATCAAAAATGAATAAGGATAGAACAGATGAAAGTCAACAAGTCAAAATGCGTGCTTATTTTCAATTTACAAATGAAATGTAGTCAGAAGGGAACAAACTGTTGAGTTCCTCTTTTTACAAATTTTTTCGCCGTCACCTTTTTGCTTACATCTTCCTTTTTTAAAATGAGAAACACTTATCAAGATGCTTTCGATGGATATTGGATGCTTTAAGTACTGACAAAAAAATAGTTTCAAGTGCTTGCTTAACGTCAACCAAAAAATTTCTTGACCCAAGAATCCGAACTTGAGGCTCTTCTTCTTCTTGGCTTCTTAGAAATACAAAACACACACGAGTAGGTAATTCAGATGTTCGCTTGGAGACATAAGTATTACGTACCTATGTATGCACTTATCTAGAGGTCTCAAAGAAAACATATAAAAGTCTCAATCTTAAATTTTCTTCCTATACATAGGCCCATGCATACACATGTAATGCTTTGAACAAAGTGAATGAATAAAAACAATTGAAAAACTAATGTGTACATGATTGCCTTAATGTTATTATGTAAAAAGCAAGGTATTTATGTGAAATGTTGCCAGTGGCAAGTGAAACAATACTGAGACTTTTTATATGAGTATAACAGCCCCTTCTCTTAATGCACATGATTTCTTGATTCCACTTTATTTCCTCGAGAAAAAAAATGTAAAAAATTGTATGGTAAAGAAGTAATAGGAGCGATGGAGACACCGCATAATGGAAAATGGAAGGGCTTTCCTTTCCCTGTCATATCATGTCTGGAGATCACAACCTTTCACTTTTCATTATACCAATACCTGTGTACATCTACACTTTAACTAATCTGTCGGCTCTATTAAGATAAGATTATTTCACCCTTTCTTGTAGTTTTTATCACTCAAGAAATAATTGTTTTTTCTCTCTCTCTCCTCAACAATTTTTCGTCTCAATTATTAAATGAGAAGAAATGTGTGTTTACGATGACCACTCTAGCTCAAGTTCTCTATAAAGCTCTGAATTCCTTCATAAAAGAGACACAGACTTTGTAATTTGTATGTAACGTATGTATGGTATTGAGTCTTCAGACAACATCAAATGCCCATGTATCAATATTGGTCATTCATATGGAATTTTAATGAACTCATTCTTACTGTGTAATGCCATGGGCGGTATTGATCCCAAAGCCTGTGCCTCTTCATCAGAGTATCCGTATGGATGTTGATCTTCAAGCTAAAAAAATAAACATTAATAAGTCATACTTTTTATTACAAATTCTAGGTTAATTTTCACAGAAAAAAAACATTGACAAAATTTGCAATTTGAGACAATTAAGTAAAATTCATAAATGTAGTGAGCATTGAACGTAATTGAAGTTCATAAATATTTCATCATAGCATATTTTTACTTTTACTTAGTCCTGATAGACTAGAAACTCAAATTATTTAAAATTGAAACAAACCCAGAATAATTGTGTACTCATACTTTTAGCTGTGAAGATAAAAATTTGAAAATTACTTGTAGGGCTAAATTCCAAGTGAAAATAAAGACATAATAAAAAGAATGATTGCTGAATTTTAGGTAACAAAGAAGAGAAAAATTCGCTCCAATAGATTTCTATAGTCGCTCATTATGATACAACAGTAGGCTCAGCGTCAGGACAAAAATAACGATCATATGTAATAAAAAAATAATAGGTACAAAGGTGTACTCTATACAGGTATAACAACTCGGTACGCTCTTCCCTTTTAAAGTCAACAACAAGAAAAGGTTGAATACTCTGAGAGTAAGTAAGTCTCGCTCCACTGGAATTTAATCTTTCTGGCGTAGTCTACCTTTACGTTCATGTTATATACATACGAAAATTTCCATGGTAAAGGCGGAGTCAGCATCATTATTCTTCCCACTAACATCTCAACTGTTGACGATTTGACCATAAAGTCTTCCATCTCTCTCTCTCATACACTTGGTTTTTTTTTCTCGCAGCCATCTTAGATACAAATATCTAGTAATAACTAATCGTGTTATAAACTATGTGCTTCGCCAATCGCCAACATGATGCATATCCTATACCACATTTATTCTGTGTATCTATACATAGAGAGAATAGTATTCTTTATACATTTACATTTAGGATATCATAGATGTTTTAATATGGCCACAGCAGCATATTTTCCTTACTGGCTATTTCAATGCAACATAGTATTTTATCACACACTATAACATAATGAAGAAGATCTGCTTCTCTGTGTGTGTGTGTATTACAGACGTTCCTACTTGTTGCTTTATCCTATACTACACATAGGTACATTCTTTTGGAGTCCATATGAACATGCCAGACTATCTACTACATACATTATATTTAAATTCCTTCATGGTTACAGACATTTCTTCAATCTAGGCACAAGTGTCTCATTTTTTATGCAAATTATTATTATTATTAACAGATTCAATTCAGTATTGTTTTGGCTTTGTGCATTTTCTTTTTCCCCTTGCAAACAATACAAGTTGTTTTTTCTCCTATTTCCAAGTTTTATTTTAAAGTACTCAATATCTCTGTGCTTGCATAATTATTTGTTCTGCGAATATATGGAAAACAATCCTGGAGGTCACCTAGCTTAATGATGTAACAATTAGTTAAAGGGCATAAAATACAAACTGTGCTAACATTGTATTAAAACAAAAAACCCAGTCAATTCAATAATGAAACATATTGTTAAATATACCTCTAGCATCTCCATGGCCAATCTACCCTCATCAAAGGCTAAACCCAATGAAAAGTCTTCATCCAAGCCATGTCCCAATTCATCCCAAAGTGGAATTTCTGATGGTGGCATCCATGGAACCCTCGAAAGATCTTCAGTCTCCATTTCTTCATGGTAAACAGAAGGATCAAATCCTTCTGGTACGACCCTGTCAGGTTCTGCTGTTTCAACTTCAGAGTTGTCATGATTGTCAGAGTCTTCAGTTGAGAGTTTCAAAGAGTCCAAAAGTTCCTACAAATAAAAATATTACACATGATATGAATACACATTAAAATTTACAACAAAACATTGATAGAATCAACCACATTCATTTTGTATTACTAGAAAAGGTGAACATTATACGTCGTATAAAGTACAAAAAAAACTTAAATGTAGTACTTTTATACCACGAATTTAAACAAAAACTCTTTTTCCTGAGAGAATAAAGGAGTCAAGAATACATAGTTTTTGTCCCTTTCTTATGTAAGCACCTGCTGACGAGACGACGATGGGAACTGCAAAACCGTACTAAGTTTTCACTGAGCTCCACTCCATCTCTTCATTTATAGTTAAATCAAAAGCACTTTAATCACATGAGATGAGCAATTCGTACGCTTGTTTTTCAGTAGACAATTATAGTCCCATCCTTGGGGGAAAACATTTCATAATAGCTCCCATGATATAATTTGTAAAAAAAAAATTATTTTATTTTAGTTTTGTTAAATTTAACAAAATTAATAAATCTGATAGAACATGAAGAATAAAATGTAAAAATGTCAGACTACAGAAACATACACGACACACAAACACACTTGTCCGGAAAATATTGGAACACTAAAGTCAGAATTTGAGCCTCGTCTCAAACTGTCTCAAATTGAAAGTGATGGGCATGTAAACATTAAGTGTCCAATATTAAACTACTTATCTACCGTTATGTTCTCACTCATACACACACACAATCATTAGCATTTTTGGATTAGTGATTGTATGAGGAGTGAAAAGGGTCCAACTCCCACGACGACAAATTTTAAATATAGCTACTAGGCAATAAATTATGAGCCCTCAGAGTAACTGTACATAAGCAGGCCCTGTCACTTTAACATTCCGCATATA
Organism: Arrhopalites spinosus; assembly: GCA_034700945.1. Classification (NCBI taxonomy): domain Eukaryota; kingdom Metazoa; phylum Arthropoda; class Collembola; order Symphypleona; family Arrhopalitidae; genus Arrhopalites; species Arrhopalites spinosus. The sequence goes on from JAQIVZ010000039.1 coordinate 134,315, forward strand.
TTATGCTGAGAATTTTCAATTTCTACAAGTTTCTTCCACAAAATTAAGGACTGTCTCTATAATGTGTGTAGTTTCAGTAGCTGTAGTATGATGATAAGAAGGGATGTTAAAACTATTTTTGAGACAAACCTGCTATGTACACTATTCTTTATATTTATGAATAGATAATAATATGCTTGAATGGGTTTCAAATTATGATGATCGTAAATTTTACTATTATCTCGGTCACTTGAACATTACCCTACACGTTGTCTAGAATATCTACTACATACCTAGTAGTGCCTAGTACATAAATCTTTAGTTTGAAGTACAAAATAACCAACAGAGGTGTATACAAACTCTAATCGATCATAGAATGTATCCTATAATATTTGTTTGTCAAATAAGAGAGTATGGACTGAACTTCACTGAACATATGTACATTTCTTACGTTTCCTTTTTTCCTTGTCAATAATTTCTGTTCCCCCAAAAAAATAGTTTGCACCAAAAATCATAAAAATTAATGTTTTAAATTTGATTTTGAAACTTCTCAACAAATGATTCTAAGATGTATACTATAGATAGGCATGGGAGAATTGTGTATAGGTAAGACTATAACTGCTGTTGATGCTGGAAGTTGAAGATAATGTCCTGTGGATGCTTTGGAAAAGTTGTCATAGCGAAAGTGATAAATGTGCAGTGAGGGACTTGGAAGGGACACACAATGAGAAAGTGTGTTGAGGTTAAGAGTGTAGTCATTTTAGAAAAAGTGGTCCTTTAGTTCGTTTTATGCCGCAACCACAATGCCCTATTACCCAGCCTTATTTTACAATAGCGTAATTTCAACTCCTCACAAATCAAACTAGTGTTGTACATCGAACTTTCGGCCTCACTCATCCTTCTTATCTGTCACCCAAAAACTTTGTGTCCAACAGTCATTTACCTTCAATGCTCATCCTTTAACGATTCATATCTTCTATACATTGTATGTATGTGGTCTAGTTATACATGTATTCACTTGAGTGTGTATGCAATTGTCATTTTGTATACAGATAAATCTCATGAATAGAATCAAATCTTGATACCCATCCAAACCATTAGGATGGGTTGGCATTTGGTTCAACATGAATCTGTCATAACTATACATTCAATTCAACCATTCATAATTGTTTACCACTTACTCGTGTTAGATATTCAAGTTTACTGATAATATTTTTTCTACACAATTGTGTATGCTTCAAACTTTTAACCATCCAAACCAAAGCATAAAAAAAATTGAAAACAAAATTAAATATCTACGTACATGAGAAACAAGGACTATAAAATATTGTAGATTAAATACTTTGAAATACTAATGTCATTTCAGTGTTTCTCTTTATGATAGCCCGAGTCATTATCATGATGTACACAATACACGTGATTCATAAGAATTAATTCACAATTTATTAATAAATTTCTACTTACAATTAAATTATTAATTTTCTAATTTTTTTACAGGTCAATGTCGATCAGTTTGAAGAGCTCAATTTCCTTGAATGGCAGTTAGTTGCCAAGGGAGTTATTTAACTAAATGCAAAACTACAATGCTCATCTCAAGACAGACTAGCATTGAATCTGAGATCAAGTGGAGAGCAGCAATAGCATTGTTATTTGTCATGATGAGACCCTGGATTGAAAAACTAGAATGAAATTCATCAAATGTCGTCAAAATTCTTGTACTTTCTATTAACTTGAAATTTTATTATTCCATGGAGAATTATAGCTATGCTGTATGCCTAATCATTACACATCAAAATTACGTAAATGGAGTAAATTCAAAATTTGAATTGATACCTACATCATAGTGCACAGTATTAGGTCTTTAATTAACAACAAGGGGAAAGAGAGAAAATGTATTATATTCACTGGCAAGAACGTCTCCAAGTTTACTTGACCCTAGCTGTTTTTGGCATCACTGTAGTAAGGAAAACATGTCTAAAAATGTATTGAGTGTGTTGTGAAATAAATTCAAATTAAAAAAATTTCAATTATGATTTCAGGTCACTCTTATTTTCAATTTATTCTTGTTAGTCTATTGGTTACATTCAGAATTAAATGAAGACCTACCCACGACTCCAAGATTTTCCTTACATTCGTATACAAATGTTATACTTTTAATTTTCTGCTTAGGTTCAATTAGCTTAAAAATTAAAATGTACTGGATGATATATCGAGAAGTCTACAATAAGTCAACATTTACTTGGGTATAACCATGAGCAGACATGTGAATTTCTCAATTATTTTGATTTGATAACGTAGAAAAAGTGATGTCACAAACAACTGTATTTTTAAAAAATTTCTTCCTTACAATTTAGGTGGGCCAAGTACAAGTTTTTGTTGTCATTTCATATCTCATTTTTAGTGTGATATTCACCGTACTATATGCAAACTTTCCAATGTATAGTCTTGCAAGTCCCTTTCATTCGTACGTGAGACTCTCAAATGTTACAAAACAAAATGAATTTAATATTCCAACATGGCTGGATAGATTTCAGTCCACGGTAAGCATATAACATTCGATAATACGTTATATAATAGAGAATTCTTGCTGCTCCATTGAATAATAATTATTCATTTACAACAGTACTTCCCTGCTCTCTTAAATGTATATCATGTATCTAGATTTTGAAAGTCTGTTTTATATTCATGGAGTAAAACAATAGAGGTTTTTCCAATGTCGCAATAATAATAATTGCCACAATGATGATCATAGTAGTTCATAATACATACATTTGATCATATGAAAAATAAGTTTTTAACTAGTTTTAAAATCATTCTTCTTCTTTTCGTAGTATCAATGCTGTGGAATAGATTCCTACATGGATTACAATAAATACACGGGAGATGAATTTTATGGTCCCAACAATGTTCCGAAATCTTGTTGTAAAAATACCAAAGAAAATTGGATAAATAATGGAGAAAATAAAGCGTGTATCACAGACGCATTTTCCATGATCCCAACTTCTGTCCATTTGCTTATAAATACTCAAGTAAATTATATCATGACAAACTAGTTGTGTATAGTATACACTGTATACTTTTTAGTCAAACTTAATCCTATTAAATATAGGAAATGATATGACATGATCATCAATATTTTTTTAAAAATTTCAGGGTTGTGACAAAAGACTTGAAAGAGTAATTGAAGTACTCACACTAGCAGTAATGTGGTTTAACTGGACAATAACAGTACTTAATGTGTTGGGAATTGTTGCATTTTATATGCAATTTGAAAAGAAGAAAATTCTTCAACTTGAAGAAAATCGTACTCTTGGAATTTCTGACGAGTTGGAATCTCATTTAAATCTTCCACAAAGTTCATCTCATATTAGTGCTAGTAGATTAAAAAGCAACAAAAGTATTTCTCATACTGACAAAAGTCATCAACCTTATAACATTCACACAAATATCTCAGCCTTATTTAATAATTCTGATGATGAGGATTGCATGCCCAACAACAATAGTCTACTACGTCATCACAGAAAAGAAAAATACCATCAATTTACAAATAAAAACTCAAAGCATTCATCATACGATCATTTTTCCAGACATGGACTTATGAATGTACCCTAATAAAAAGAATAAAGACTATAATGAGTTTATAAATAACTATTCATTTCAAGTTGAATCATTTGAATCGTTCAGTTAATTCTAACTTTTAAGTCACAAGACATTGTAAAGTTGACAAGGATTCATCTCTCTACATTGAAAGAGGCAGTACAACAATGAATTTGAGAAATTGACATGGCACTTACTTGATCTGGATTTTGATTCGAGTCTGCTTCTGGTAGTAAAACAATATTCCCTGATATGAGATGGAATGAAAGTTCGTCCTGATTCTGATACTGATGTTCCGCAATCTGATTGAGTGATGAGGAAGATTCATTCAAGCCCGACTCGGCGTCATTACTATTGTTATTGTTGTTGTGTGATGGAACGTCCACATTTAGAGAGAGTAGTACAGGAGGCTGAACTTGAGTTGGTATCGATGGTAAATAATTTGAGACACTCACACTTGTATTACTGAGCAAGTACGCGGTCACATTATGATGAAACGTGGGTACTTTACTCAATGTTGGTATATTAGTTCTAAATGATTGAATACTGGGAGATCTTATGACATCTAAGATGTCATTTTGATCATAGGTTAAAAATTGATCTTCAAATGAATCAATGGCTTTTGGATGCACGTGAACGGATCCATAATTACTTCGATGATAATTTGATTGAGCAGAATATCCCCAACTGGATCCCAGAATATATTCTGATGAGCTGCTGTTGAGATTAAGTCTATGACTACGATCAACGTAGTAAGAGGGAATATCTCCACGTAAGAATAGAAGCACAAACGCTGCATGGAGTAGATTTGTTGTTATACGACGTTTTGTTGTGTACGCCATATTTACTAAACTATACTAAAACTAAAGTTTTTAATCAATTCTTCGTTAGGATTTCACCCTCCTCGATGAAAATCTATTTTTAAAAAAAGAATAAAAAATACAATCAACTGTTATAAAATTTAAATTGTAAAAAAAGACATGTAAATAAATTTATATTTATTTTATTTTTTAATTTTATCCTCTTTTTTATGTTTATTTTTATTACTTTTAAGTAATAGTTGTAGGTATTTAAAATTTGTCAAAATGACATTTGTCATATATATATATAACATTACTTCTGTCAAAGGATAAATATAAAATTTAATTGTAATTATTGTGTATTGGAATAAATCATTTTCTATTACCTGTTTCCAACGTTCTTTTGATCTTTTCTATTATAGTTGTGGTCATTCACACTTGCTCACAATGAAAAGATTTTCACTATTAAATTGTTTAAATTTCCGACGCTGTATAACATTAACGATTCCGCAATCACAGTAATCTATAAACATGTAAAAGAATAAATATGATTTTCCACACAAATACAATAAATTTAAAGGTACACAGCAGTCGGAAACTAGCAATGAAATGACAGCGGAGATAACCGGTCAAGTGACCTTCACTTCAGAAAGGTCATTTAACCGGAAAATAACGTAAAAAACACTCTAAGGAAAACTTACGTGTGTAATTGCTTGGACAAGAAAATTATTACAAGAAAAGTCGTCGTTCAATCCTTGTTCAACAACCAATGTTGTCTGAAGAGTCTGGAACTGTCACACGTTCGACCAACACAGGTCATGAGTTGTTTTCCAACAAGCTTTCGTCACTCTCTTGTCGAGTGCTCATAAAATCGTATAGTAAAACGAGAGAGAACGAAAACAAGATAAAAAAAAGTGTAAATGACTCATCTGGTTCGAAGATTCGAGATTCGAGCAAAATTGTGACGTAGGCGAACCATATAAAAAAATACTCAATTCCTCTTCGTCGGTTCAAGGCTCTTTTTTTGTATCTCTTTTTAATTTGACAATTACATAATTATGTGATTGTTTGTTAAGAGTTATTGTGTTCGGACCCACTCCTCACGGCATCATGTACTCGTTAAAAAATTCTAGTGTCATTTTGTCTATTTTTACAACTTTTCGACAGTCAAGACACATGTCACAGGGTTTTTTTACTCGGGGTCTTGAAATTATGGATGACTTGACCGAGATGACCTCAGAGGAACAAAGAAATGCGTACTCGGAAACTTTACAAAAATTTGAAAAGTTTTCCTCACAGTCATTAGTTGGAGGTTAGGTAACAGAATGAATTTTTTTTATGTTTTGAAATATTTTTTATGGAAGGATAATATTGACATGTTCACTTTATTTCTGTAGGTGGACCAAAAGGGATTGAAAGACATGTAAATAAAAACAAAAAGATTTTAGTAAGGGACAGAATAAAATTGATGCTTGATCCTGGCACAGAATTTCTTGAACTTGGGTCTTTGGCTGGATTTGACATGATATATGGTACAAAAATTTTACATTCATACTTTGTAAATATTATTTATTTATGCATTTAATTTATTGTGTAAAAAAGAATACAAATAATATGCTATTGTCTTATTACACATTCCATTGTTTGTCTTATAGGCGACGTTCCTGCAGGAGGACTTGTTGCCGGTACCTAAATAATTAAATAATAAACCTGGTTTCAAATATCAAAATAAAATGTACTTACTTAAATAGAATGATCTTTTATCTATAGGTATAGGAAAGATTTGTGGGACATATTGTATGATTGGTGGAAATGATGCTACAGTGAAAGGAGGTAATCTTACATATTATATTTTTATTTTTACACGGTCCATACTGCATGAACATAAAGACATCAATACACTACATGTACTTTAAAGTTAAAAGTTCTATTATTTATTTACGATGGTTTACAGGAACTTATTTTCCGATTACACTCAAAAAATCTCTTCGGACACAAGAGATTGCTCAAAGAAATCGCTTACCAACCATATACATACCCGACTCCGGTGGAGCGTACCTACCCCTTCAAGTAATAGGATAATTTTTAATTACTGTAGTTGCCTTTTAGGTTTAGACAAAAATCTGTTTTCTTGAGCTAAATTACATTTTTATGAACAGTCTGAAATCTTTTTGCAAGGCGGAAGAAGTTTCTATAATCAAGCGGTAATGTCATCCAAAGGGATTCATCAAATTGCTGTTGTATGTGGGAGCTGTACAGCTGGTGGTGCTTATAATCCAAGTAATTTAATATATTTCATATAATATATCATGTACAACAATATTTATTCTAGTTGTTTGAAATTTCATAAAGCAGAAACTAATTGACTTTTCATTTTTCCAGCAATGTCTGATGAGGCTATCATCGTGGAGAATGTTGGAAAAATTTATTTAGGAGGACCTCCATTAGTGAAGGGTGAGTTAAATATTTTCATCTTCATATAATTACAAAAAATAATTATTAAATTTAATAATACATATTTACTTGTTTTCTGAATTACAGCGGCGACAGGGGAAATTGTGAGTGATGAAGATTTAGGAGGTGCTTGGATGCATTCAAGGTAAAAGTTGTTGAAAAAATTGTATACAAAAGGATAATAGATAGTAGATATATTTTCTAATTTTATTATATTGTATCTACAGTGTCAGTGGTTGCACAGACTACTTTGCCAAAACTGAGGAAGAAGCCTTTTCAATGTGCAGAGACGTCGTAGAGTCTTTGAATATGAAAACAGTAGATAGGTATTTATCCGTCAAAAATTATGAAGAGCCAACTGCTTCCATACTTTCCAGTAAGTTTTTAAAAAATACTTTTCTTATTCATGTTTATTTTGATTATAAATGTATAGCAGAAATTATTTACTGTTGATTGACATTATAATTGTTATTGTGTACTTAGGTATAGTAGGAAAGGAACACTTTTCTAAGACTGAAGTTTATGCTATTATTAGTAGCATCCTGGATGGAAGTAAATTTAAGGAATTTAAGACCATGTTTGGTCCCGGAGTGATTGTGGGAACAGGATATATACAAGGGTATAATTTTATTGCTTTAATTCAAGTACTTAAATTGATACCATATCAAATAGTGATTAAAATAAGTTTAAATTATTGACACTTTTGTTTTACTCCTATAGGCTGATGGTGGGTGTCATTGCAAATACTGATGAAATTTTATCACATGAAGCATTGAAGGCCAGCCACTTTATGAATATGTGCAATACTAGACAAATTCCTTTACTGTTCCTACAAAATTCGTTACCTCTGTCACAAACTTCTGAAGTTGACCATATAGTTCTAAAAGATCGGGGAAAAATGTGTTCCATATTATCAACAGTTGATGTACCTAAATTATCGCTTACAATTTCTGCATGTCATGAAGATGATGCTCTAATCATGGTAAATTTTAAAAGATATTTTATAACATTCAAATAATGTCATTCATATTTAATAATTGACGCATAATTATTATGTAATGAACTACACTACATGGACTAAAATTTTTTTTATTTAGTGTGGTCCCTCTTTTAATCCAAATTTGAGCTTGACTTGGCCGTCTTCCAAATTTTCTTCCATGTCAATGACAAGCCATGACAAAAGTGAACATGACGGAAACTTTGACGCTTTTTACGCTGCCTTCAATATGCTCACTGACGCTGTCATTCTTCCACAAAATACAAGACTTGTAAGTTATATTGAAAAGAGTACAAATAGAGAAGGTCAATATTCTTAATATTTTGTTGTTGTTTACTCTTCTTGACAGGTCTTGGGTGAAATACTAAAATTAGTATCTCAGCAGCGTATAAACCAAGAAGTGTCTGGGATATCTAGTCCTGTGTATCGCATGTAATTTACAATAATGGAATATTTTTATTGTAGTACAGTGAAACAATCAGCTTATACCTCAAAGAACATATAATTTTTACTTGTTATACGTTAGTAAATAAAAATGGGAAAATAAAATTTCGATATGAATCATATGAACAAAGAAAACTCAAAGACATCCTTGCATCATTGCGTAATTTGCAATGAGCACTAGCTTTCAAAGATTTCGAATACAATTTTTCTAAATTTTTTTTAATTGTTAACTTTATTTTAAAATCATGGTGGACTATAGCAAATGGAAAACAATCGAGGTAACTAATTCATTAGTAGTCTATATTAACATTTAATCATCATTTTACTTTAGACATGCCATATCAATTCTGCATATGACTCATATGTCATTTCCTCTTCTTTTATCCTTTTGTCGGTCGTTTCCTGTGTAGACATTTGGGATTTTTTTTTGAAAAGTAAACTCGTAATAATCATAACATGTCAAATTTTTTGTGACCCTACTAGGTGTCGGATGATGAAGATGACACTCATCCAAATATCGATACTCCTTCCCTATTCCGTTGGCGTCATCAAGCTCGGGTCGAGCGAATGCAAGAGTTTGAAAATGAGAAAAAGAAATTGGATACCGACATTGAAATTCATGCAAAGAAAAAATTGGAAATTGATGACAAAAAGAAGAAGGGAGATGATGTCACCGATATGGAAGAAGAATGGAAAAAGAAGGATACCGAACTCAAAAAGTTAAAGGAAGATATGACTCACAAAGAGAAGGTGAGACAATTAGTTGTATAGCAGCTTGACTGAGTCAATAATTATCCAATTCTTATGTGTATTTAGTACTCAATATTGTTTGAATTCGATTATAATTGAGAGGACAAGGATTTAGAGTGATTGGAACTTATCCAATAGTACTTTTAACATTTAAAGATATTTTCTGAAAATAGGTAACTCCATGGAATGTTGATACCATTGCCCAAGATGGATTTTCTAAAACGGTCATTAATACAAAGACCAAGCCAGCTCAAAAGAATTTGACGGAGGAGGAAAAGGCAGTCCAACTGAAAGAATTTTCGTCTAAGAATGAGCGTTCCTTAAAACAATTTGGCCTTCTTCGAAAACATGAAGACTCTAAACGATTTCTATTAGTAAGTTAAAAGTATTCATACGCATACATCACTAGAATTCTACAATCAATATTTTTTTGGTACATTGTAGTAATAATTTTTAATTTTATTTTGATTCAGGATAACCAACATCTTGCTTGTGAAGACACTGCCAACTTTTTAGTTCTTTGGTGTGTCGAGTTGGCCGTGTCCGGTAAAAATGATTTGATGGAGCATGTGTCACATCAAGCTATAGCCATCCAATTTCTCTTGGAACTATCCAAACAGTTGGATGTGGATCCAAGGGTATATAATTTCAGTTTTATTTTTATTTATTCATGTTGGTTTATCTGACAGCAATATTTTACCCATAATTAATACTGTCCTATATATACAGGGTAGTTTATAGACTATGTATTGTTTATAAATCGAAATTATATTAATTATAATCTTGAATTATAATTTAGAGCTGCATTTCTTCATTCTTCACCAAGATTGCTATGGAACAGGCTACCGAATATAGAGATACTTTCAATGTAGAACTTAAACTCTTTAGAGAGCGTATCAATCGACGAGCTGAACAAAAAATTGCTGAGATTGAGGAAGAAGAGAGACAAGCTCGTTTGGGACCTGGTGGTTTGGATCCTTTGGAAGTTTTAGAAACACTTCCCCCAGTGAGTATTTAATTCTTAATTTATAAAATAAATTTTATTTAAATAACTTTTAATTTTTATTTAATAAAAATGTCGACATACAAATAATTAATTATTGATTAAATATAAACGTATGATTGAAATATTTTCATTGTAGGAGCTCCGTGAGTGTTTTGAAACACAAAATATTCCACTCTTGAAAGAAGTCATCAAGAAAATGCCCGAGAAGGAAGCATCAGAGCACATGAGACGATGTATTGACTCTGGGCTCTGGATTCCGGATGCTAATGTCCATAAACAAGAGAGTGAACCAACGAATGAAGAAGAAGAACCAGAGAGTTCTCAAGATAATGCTGCAAAGAAAAACGACTAGACTTATTTCCCGTGCTTACTTACCTTACTGTATATAATGTTGCATTCGCTCTTTACAAAACATGTAACCAATGAATATTAAAACAAGTTTTCTAACGTCAGTGTTACCTTGTTTTCTAATGTAAACAATTAATTTCAATTTGAGACACAGGAAATCAATTTTGGTTCAAAACTTTTAATTATTACCTACACTATGTAATAATACTATACTATACTATCTTGTATTCATGAAATGGTGAAATTGTCAGTCAATTTGACTATCAAAAAATTCTATAATAAAATGCGAGTTAAAAATATTTAAATGCAAAGTTCTATATCTATGTTAATTCATGGAGTTGTGAATATTGTCAATCATATGATTTATGCATCTTTGACGATTGTAATTTATGTAAACTTTGTTGCTTCTCATCCTCATGTAAATGGAATGGAAGTCACGAGTGCGATAGCTAAATAAGTAATTAGTAAAATTTTCCTAATTGGTGAAAAAAACATTAAGAGTATAGTCAACAGCATAATATTCATAATTGAGTTGTAGTAAATTTTATTTGGAATTTAACAACGAATGACTAGTCAACAATTGTGCCCAATAAGAAATTAATGATGT